>OY776276.1:70825758-70860758 GCA_963675445.1 Linnaemya vulpina | reverse complement strand
AGGGGGTTCGCTAGTATATATATAATCACATACATGTAATCTTTTATAATTTCCGTTCCCACAAAGTACCAGACGCAAACGTCAGCGCATTTCTTTGATCGCGATTTTGAGTTTAATAATGATTCTTTGAATAAACAAACTTCTACTGTTACGGCATGAAGCAACAACAGGTAAATGTGCTTATTGTGCACATTTGTTCTTTCTCACCATAAATTCGTTTTGTTAATTTTAAGTTCAAGTTGAATTAAGTTAGATTTAAAAAGTCAGTTCTTAATAAAGACTCAAAAGCAACAGTCAGTTGTTTTAATTATTAATGGCGCAGTCGGTAAACGAAATAGAGAAATGATCAGTTAAGAAAGGAAAAACTATCAGTGAAATAAAATAGAAAGCTATAAGTCTAAGGTGTGGTATTTATAAGTAACTAAGAAAAAACCCAAATGAAAACTTAATACAAGAAAGTTAAACTAAGAACTATTGGTGCATAAAAAAGAAGCATAAAAAAAAAAATAAATAAATAAATGCAGTATAAAAACATAAAATAACTCAACAACTAAACACAGTTATTAAACTTATAAAATAAATTAAAATAAAAACAATTTTTGAATTCACTTTTAAACAAATGCCAGAAGTATGCAATATATTCGTGCTTGAAATAATTCGTAAGCAAAATAAACAAGAACTTTAAAACAAACAAACACAAAAAAAAAAAAAGAAAAGATAATAATAAAGCGAAAGAAAACGACTTTTACCTAAAAAAATAAAATAAGTCAACAAGAAGGAAAAGAGATCAACAACATAGAAATCCTAACTAAGAGGCCAACATTTCCCAAGGCATCATCTAAACCAAAAGAAGGAAGGAAGCATCAACGTTAATCATCTTCTAAAATCCAGAAGTCTAAGCAAAGAGTTTAAGCCAACCAAGAGAAGAAGCAGAATTAGTTTTAACAAGTAAAGTAACATTTTTAACATAGTATTTAAGTTAATTATTAGAAGTAATAGTTTGAAATAGTAGAAAAAATAGATAAAAGAGTAACAATAACAAAAAAAAAAAAAAAGAAAAAAAAAAATGGATCAATTTGAGGTAGCTAGGAAGTGTATTTGTTCCATACAACAATTTAATGGAAATACGTCAGATCTACCAAACTTCATTAAGCGAATAGAGTCATTAGCCTCCATTATGGAACCCCTGACAGTAGAGCTGAAAAGAATTTTATTGGGTTACATAGAAGACCGATTGGTGGGTAGGGCTAGAGACTCTCTATCCAGGAATGGCCAAGTCCAAACCTGGATGGAATTACGAGCAGTGCTGA
The DNA here is from genome assembly GCA_963675445.1 of Linnaemya vulpina. Lineage (NCBI taxonomy): Eukaryota > Metazoa > Arthropoda > Insecta > Diptera > Tachinidae > Linnaemya > Linnaemya vulpina. The sequence continues at coordinate 70,859,448 of OY776276.1, read as the reverse complement.
TTAGGGAACATGGTGATCATACACCGAGAGAGAGAATTTTAGACCAAATAACTCTGTGTCGATGCACAGATGGAATAAACAAATTTTATTGTAAATTAAATGAACTTCTGGTTAGACTTAACAATTCCTACTTGCTTGATGACAGCTTAACGACACTTCAGGCTACAAGGAATAAAAATCTGGTTTTAGAGACATTTAAAAGAAACTTGCCTGAGCCAGTAAAGGGAATAATCATTGGTAGAAATCCAGCTACCATGGTAGAAGCTTATGCAATAATAGAAGAAAATGGTTATTTAAATTTTTCCGGACTCTCACTCAATAGCGCAAATCGCTATAATAAGAAACAATTTCAAAGCAGTAATATTGACAACTATAGAAGAAATGATTCGGAAATAAGAAATTTTCGTTATCCACAACGAGGCGGAAACTTTCGTCAATTGGATAGTTTTCAGCCAAATAATCAGAATCTAGGAAATAATTATAGAAATAATGTAGGGCAAGGATCTTCGCAATCACGTAGAGGTAATTTTTCCGGACAATCGCGAAGGTTACAAATGCCACAAAACGCTCGAAATGAACCGGATCAAGCAGTTGAACCAATGGACATTTCGAACACTTTTCAAAATTTTCGGACAAGGGGCCCTCCAGATACATGCCCTATATAGTTATCGATAACCCCATTAGAAAACTTAGATTTATAATAGACACTGGGGCAGAATTTAGCATTGTTAATCCTGGAGTATGCAATGAGAAATGGAAATCGGCCATAAATATAACACTTAAAGCATGTAAAAATGACATTATAATTAAGAAAAAGTGTACAATACCACTTTTTAAAGAGTTTGGACTCAAAGACTTTTACGTGGACTTTTTAGAATACAATTTCTCTGATAGATTCGATGGACTCATAGGTAATAACATTTTAGTGAACCTTGACGCCAATATTTCCTACAAAGACCGAGTAATTTCGACAGAAAACGGCATAATTAAATTATTCTTTAACAAGGAGGAGGAAGAATATTACAACCGTTCTGTTAATGAATCAGGTATTTTGGCAGGTGAAGAAACAAATGTTTTTCATAACACTATACAGTCCAGAGATTTGATGCAATACATAAATGTGGACCACCTTAACGAAAGGGAAGTGAAAAGCTTGAGAAGTTTACTTCTTAAATACACAAATACATTTTACAAAGAAAATGACGATTTGACTTTCACCAATGAAGTCAAACACAAAATCAAAACCACGAACGACATTCCAATATATAACAAATTATACAGATATCCCCAGGTACATAGGGAGGAGGTTGACAGACAAATAGCGGAGATGTTGAAGCAAGGTATTATAAGATCCTCTCGAAGCCCGTATAATGCACCTATATGGGTAGTACCCAAAAAAAAAGACAACTCAAACGTTCAGAAGTGGCGTATAGTCGTTGATTATAGGAAACTCAACGCTTTAACTATCGATGATAAATTCCCCATGCCAAACATGGAGGACATGTTCGACAAATTGGGACGGTGTAACTACTTCACCACGATTGATCTGGCCAAGGGTTTTCATCAAATAGAGGTGGATAATCTGGATATACCTAAGACGGCGTTCTCTACTTCGACAGGGCATTATGAATTCTTGAGGATGCCGTTTGGGTTAAAAAACTCTCCCGCTACCTTTCAGAGAATGATGAACAACGTCCTTGGCGATTACATAAATAAAATTTGCGTCGTTTATCTTGATGACATTTTGGTGTTTTCGACATCTATTGAAGAGCACTTGAATTCGCTAAGGCTGATTCTTCAACGCTTAAGTGAGGTTAATCTCAAGATACAACTCGACAAATGTTCATTTTTGCAGAGACAAACTGAATTTTTGGGACATTTGGTTACTGATAATGGTATTAAACCAAATCCTCAGAAGGTAGAGGCAATCCAAAAAATAGAGCTACCAAAGACAGAAAAAGAAATTAAATCGTTTTTGGGAATTACTGGTTACTACCGGAAATTCATTAGAGACTACTCGAAAGTAGCCTATCATATGACAAAGTATTTGAAGAAAGGTGTAAAAATAAATACTTCCGACAGGGATTACATTAACGCATTTAAGAAACTTAAACGGCTCCTGATGAATGACCCAATTCTCATCTACCCTGACTATTCAAAGAGATTCACCCTTGTTACAGATGCATCGAATTTTGCGATTGGCGCTGTTTTGATGCAAACCGAAAAAGTCGTTTCATATTATAGTAGAACATTGAATGAACACGAACGTAGATATTCTACTATAGAAAAAGAACTGCTCGCTATAGTAGCAGCAACTAAGTACTTCAGACAATATTTATGGGGTAGAAAGTTCACTATTAAGACGGATCATAAACCTTTGATTTGGCTGGATTCACTGAAAGAGCCAAATCTGAAACTGCAACGATGGAAAATTAAATTAAATGAATTTGATTATGATATCGTACATGTTAAGGGAAAAACAAATGTGGCGGATGGTTTGTCAAGATTACCAAATTTGGAAGTAAATAATGGTGAATTGGTTTCGGAGGAGGAAGGTCAAAACGACGCAAGTTCGAATTGTGCGACCATACATAGCGGAGAAGAGGACAGCTCTTGCTGTATTTATATTACGGAAAAACCGATTAATGTTTACAAGAACCAGCTACATTGCCGAAAGGGATCTGCAGAAAAATTCGTTATGCAAATTAAGAATGGAAAAGTAAAAAATTTTATTGTACTCGCTGATAATAGTGACATATTAACGATACTGAGGAAAGTGCTTAAAGATAAAGGCGTCATGTGTATCTTTTGCGAAGATGATCGACTTTTTGCACGGCTTCAGGATGTTTATGTGCAATTTTTTTCCAATAACAAAAATTTAAGAGTGCTAAGATCCACGAAAAAATTAATTGAAATTGCAGATGGAGACGAAGCCTTAAAAATAATAAAAGACGAACACTTGAAGAACAATCACCGGGGCATTAATGAGGTATTTCGAGAGCTGAGGTCTAGGTATTACTTCCCTGGATTGGTGAACTTAATAACGAGATTTATAAATAATTGCGAAGTTTGTCAATTGGCTAAATTCGATAGAAGACCTGCAAAGGTTCCATTTCAGGTGACTGAATCACCAGGCTGTTTTAACGACATTGTCCACATGGATATTTGGTTCCCATTTCGAAACGTGATGTTTTTGACAACTATAGATAAATTTTCAAAATACGCAACAGTACATAGACTAACCGATAGAACGTGGCTTTCTATACTAACTGCACTCAAAGAAAGAATAAGATTTTTAGGAAAAATGAGAAAACTTGTCTATGACAATGATAGGTGCATGCTTCACGAATCTGTTAAATTGTTTTTGACCGAAAATAGCATTGAAACTCATGTGACGACCGCTCACCACAAGACGGGTAACGCGGATGTCGAACGTCTACATGGCACACTAAATGAACACATTCGAATTGTTACAGCTGATACAACGGTGACAGATGAAGATACCGAGGACAAGATACATAGGATAATTACAATTTACAACAACAGTATTCATTCGACGACTAAACTACGACCAATTGATTTTATTGAGAAAAATTTCGACAGAGAAAATATCCAAGAGCTTGCAGAACAATTTAGGAGAGAAAAAACTCTTAAAATTAATAGATTAAACGAAAATCGAAACAAAAATTTTAACTTGACCGATACAATTGTACAGAACAGAGACATACAGAAAAATAGTCCCAAATATAGAAGACTCTTACAGTTCAAGAAAGACGGTAATTATGTAATAGACACTAGTAATAAGAGAAATAAGAAATACTACAGAACTCAAATGAAACGCAGGTTCAAACAACAGATTTAATGTTTTTGCAGAATGAACTTCTTCACTGTTATCATACTGATGCTGGTGGCAGGATCAATGGCAAACAAAATTGAAACTTATCAGATAAGTCCAGATAATGGATTTGTGATTTATAAAATGGAACCTGAAGCGGTGGTGGACAAATACTTTAATGTGTTGCATGTTGTGGATTTGGAGGTTTTCGAATTTTGCTTAGAAAAGATAGAGGAAAATTTGGTAAAGCTTAACCTCGTTGACGAACACGATATCGACTTGATTCGGCGAGAAATTAGACTGGCAAGAACGGCTCTATCAACACTGATTCCACACTCCGATAGAAATAACAGAGCAAAGAGAGGACTGATTAACATTGGTGGATCGTTTTTGAAGGTGTTATGGGGAACAATGGACGATGATGACGCAAAGGAAATTTATAATCATCTGACAACATTGGACCACAACGCAAAACAGATGACTGACCAAATGAACAAGCAAGTGGAAATCAATAATGAACTAATTAAGAATCTTGATACTGTGGTGAGGAGTGTTAACAAACAGCAAAATAGATTGAATGAGTTTTTGTCAAATATTACAGCTAGAACAAACAAAGCCCTGAATGTTGTGGAAAAGTTTAGGTTTGTTTTGCAAACATATGCCGATCTTAATATTCTGAACAGACAGATAGAAAAAATATCAGACGTTGTTGTGATGAGCAAGCAGAACATATTGCCGCATGACATACTGACTGAAGAAGAAAGGGTTAGATACAATATAACAGTGGAAACTTTACCTTACCTCAAAACGGGTATGGTGGTTTTTGAAGATAAATTAGTTTTCGTGCTTCAAATTCCGAAGTTTACAACGAAAACATACTTTAAAGCCCTCATTATACCGTTCCCAAATGATCGCTGTGAGGAGTTGGACTTGTCAATAGAAGAAGTGTTGGTGCAGGGTGATATGGTATACAAAAACAGAGAAAAATTAATAGTAAAGAAAAACCTCTTGATCCATGATAACAATTGTGTAAGAGATTCTTTCAAGAAAAATAATGATTGTAAACTTAGAATAAATAAAGAACCAATAATTAAAGAAATTAAGGCGGGCCTTGTTATGACAAAGTCAATTGAATTTGCCAAAATAGATCACAATTGTAATGATCAACCATATTTTGTTAAAGGAAATAGTATTATTAAGTTTGATAACTGTACGATTAAAATAAAGGAGCTTGTGTTTGAAAATTTGTTCCATAGATTTAGTCATGGAGTGCTTATACCTTTGAACTATGTAAATTTTACAAGGAACATCAATAACTTTACTTTGGAAAGAATTCATCTCCAGAGTATTAAGAATATAGAAATCATTAAGTACATTGAATTTAAGAGTAACGTAGCACAGGGTACTACTATAAGTTTGGTTGTTATACTTTTAATAATAATTGTAATTTTAACCATAAAAATTAAGTGTTGTAAAGTGAGAAAGAACAAAATAGAACTAAAACTGAAAGACTACCCCGATCCATTTGCCCGGAGAGCAAACACTAAGGGTGGGGAAATCACATACATGTAATCTTTTATAATTTCCGTTCCCACAAAGTACCAGACGCAAACGTCAGCGCATTTCTTTGATCGCGATTTTGAGTTTAATAATGATTCTTTGAATAAACAAACTTCTACTGTTACGGCATGAAGCAACAACAGGTAAATGTGCTTATTGTGCACATTTGTTCTTTCTCACCATAAATTCGTTTTGTTAATTTTAAGTTCAAGTTGAATTAAGTTAGATTTAAAAAGTCAGTTCTTAATAAAGACTCAAAAGCAACAGTCAGTTGTTTTAATTATTAATATATATATATATATATATATATATATATATATATATATAATATATATATATATATATATATATATATATATACATATACATATATTCATATTGTTTGCCTTATGTGCGCTTCTGCTTATGGAATGCTTCTAATAATAATATTTTCAGATTTTTTTTAAAGACAAAGTTGATTGTATATGATTACAACAAAAATTTCAATTAACAGAACACTCCTGATTTTGTCGGATGATACTGAAAAGTTTTCTAAGAAGGAGCGAAAGAAGAGTTCCTAAGAATATAACAAGCAAGGAACATTTTTGGAAATAGTATACATATATAAATCATACATTGATTTACACCTCGCAGTTCAATGTTCAATCAATTTTCAGCAATTAAATTTTAAAATTTTAGTTTCCCAACTTATTTGATTTTTGTGCGTATTTTTTCAATGGTTAATAAGGGCGTGCACATTTTTTTTTTTTTTTATAATATTAGGATAGAACTGGGAATTGCTGTCTATCCATACATATTTGACCTTGAAAATAAATGTAGCAATGGCAATTCATGTCTGTCTATATGCGAGTGAGGGAATTTCTGTCCGCTTGTCTATATGTGATGTGGCCTTGAAAATTTCTGTTTGTCCATATGTGGTCTTTAGAATTTCTGTCCGTGCATATGTGAGCGTGAGAATTTCTGCCTGTGGTTGTGTGATCTTTAGTCTGTCTGTATGTGCACTTCGGACTACATGTCCGGTTAGATGCCTGTGTGGAAATTTGTGTCCGCCCATATGCGGGCGTAGAAATTTTTGTCCGTTCATATGTCAGCTAGGAACTCTATCTGTCCATTTGTGCTGTGTACGCCTTGTGAATAATAAAATTTAAAAATATTGTTAGGAAATACACTATTTCAAGAGTGTTGTATACTCGTATGTGGATGGCACCAATACATGTGGCTCTTTTCTTCTTGCTGTAGTTGGATTTCTTCTTATATCTTTTGATAGTTAAATTTTTCTGTGTTTTCGTAGGATTTTCATCCAGAACTTCAGTAGTTTGTTAATATAATTTTTTCATAGGGAGTATTTCAATTACTCTGTTTTTATTAATATTGAATTTGTTCATTTTGTGTATGACGGTCATCGATGGAATTTATTTGGTGATCTGGATGCTGTGATATCTATATTTTTCAGTGTGCTATATTTCAGTCTGAAGAGTGGTTTGTGTTTTGAGGGGCGATAGGAATGTTTGTTCGTTAGACATACTGTGTGTGTGCCGATTGAAGCGATTATACCACAGTCCACTTTTGATTTTCTGCTGTAAAAACATACATAAGTACATATATTTTTTTAATAAAAAGGCCTTTCGTTAAACATATTTATATACATGGTTTCTATTTTTATTAACAGGCATTTTACGCTAATCGACTCCAATTACGCCCGCTGCTTATACCAAAAATTTATCTTTGCTCTCTTCATAGAGAAAAAGAAACAATGATATGGTATATATTGGGGAGTATTTGCACATCCAATATATAAATACAACGTTTGATAATACATCACTTGAGCTTTGTTGCCTTTCTGTTATGTTTGGCTTAGTATTAACACTCAAAAGCCAATCCTCATATCCTGTCCACATGCCTTCATATGTAGTAGTAGACATTAGACTGCTAGTAAAAAAATCATCATCTCATATCCAGCGCGTCTGCATCTCTTCATACTCTTTTTATATGATGATGCTGAAGTCTTTAGTATAATGGTGTGTACCAAAAGGGTTTCATTTTACTAATAAAAGGTCAATCCCAAATTTAAATAATTCGGCTTTTGCAGTTATGCTTAGCGACGAAACATTTGTGTTATTTCATATACTACAAGATTTGCCTACCTCGAAGTTTCATTCACAACAAAAGTTTGTAACGTATCTGCATCCATAATAAAATAGAATAGTGTCCTCCGTTAGCTGTTTAAAATTAGATATACATATTTATACGGTTTCCAGAGGATTAAGATTAAATTCAAATTCTATATCAATTTTTCATTAACTCTAGTAATTTCGGACGATATTTTAAACTCGTTAAAAAATTTTCAAGCCGTATTGCCATCAGTACTAAATTTGACTTCATTTTATCAACTCTTAATCCCGCCTCAGATCGAAATTTATCTTAAATTTGTTTGCCTTTTATTAAACTTGCAAAGTCTTAAAAGGTAATGTGTAACATGCTCTCAAAGCAAACAATGTAAATGCGAAGTTCTTTAATGGTCTTCGTTGGGAGAATAAGTAATGCTAAGTTTGTTCATATCTTGGCATATAGAGCACTTCGGTCCCGACTCTTTCGCAGTTCTTGCTTAATTGTATAAATTAAGAGGTAGTTTCCCATGGTGTCCAAATATTTGAGAATAAGGTATTATATGTGTTAGAGTCATCCTACTTGGTAGTTTTTGGTTTAAAGCATCAACATTAAAAATATCAGCTGATAATTTTAATAAAAATGTAAAATATGAATGATTTTTAAGATCATTATATTTCAAAAGTTGGAATAGAAAACACCTAAACCTACTTATACATATTTTGGTATATGTATATCAGAAAATAAGATTATTGATTCATAAAAGTCGTTTTGTGATGTGCCTAGTTTTTCGGGTCCAATGAAGCTGACTATTTTTTTTTTCTTAAGTACATATTTTGGCTAATTTCTTCACAATTTTTCTTACAGTGCTGCTATAATATTTGAATTTTAGGATTTTTTCATCGTTTCTGCTTCATTTGTGAACAAAACAAACATAATTGCATGCATTTCTATTGAAAAATTAATTTTTTATATTCATTTTTCCAACCCCATTTGTTGTTACTGAAAAGTTATGAAAAAACTATGAAAATAGTTCGACTTTAAGGCTGTATAACTTTTTATATGTGTAACGCATATGAAAAACGAAACCACCTCTGGAATTGTGGGAGTTCTTTTTTTCCCACTAGATAACTTACTTTGCGTTGTCCCGTTTTGATTTATTTTGGTTTGTATAACATCTTCATAACCTTTAACATTAATTCGATTTTAATATTGAAATAAAGAAGTAATATTTCGAAAAGAAAACATTGCGTGTTTTTTTTTATATTGCAATTGCTTGCAAAAAATATTGCAGACACAAAACATTGGTGACCTTGACGTGATTGTCTTTATATTAATATCAATTCGGATATTTAATAATAGTTTCCTATTTCGTAATAATTGTCATACTTCAGTGAAGTAAAAATTTGCAATTAACTTCAATCTCGCTCATACAAAAATGGCAACCAATAACACGGATCGCAATGATAAGGAGCAGCTTTCCGTTGACACGATACCTTATTTTTCGAAAGTCTCGGCTATAACTATATTAATTTAACCCCAACACAATTACAACAATACGACGAGGCTGAATTGGTAAGTGAAGCTGTAAGTAGTGATCGCATGAAGTATCTTTCGTTATACCTTGCGGTAGAGGCCAATTTAACGCGTCAAATAAACACCATTCGCAAAATTGGCGCTCACCAACGTTCATCAACATTACGCCGATTTTCTAACAATGAATTGCCCTCACCAATGGAATCGCGCAAGACCAAGATCCCCGAAATTAAATTACTCAAATTTTCCGGTGCCTATTCCGAATGGCCAAACTTTTTTTCGTTATTTTCGACTGTTATAAATGACAACGATGATCTAAACAAGCTTGAAAAGTTTCTTTATTTGCGTGCCAGTTTGGGAGAAGTTGCCCTTGATGCTATTGCTTCGTTGGAACTCAGTGAAGCAAACTATGTAGAAGCCTTGTCATTGTTGAAAAATCGTTTTGAAAACAAGCTCTTGAACTTTCAAATACACAAAAGAAATTTTTAGTCTCAATTCTGTCGACAATGGTTCCGCTGTTGGATTACGTCATCTGAGTGATGGTATAAATGCACATTTGCGTGCTTTACAATTAATTGGAAATCAGCAGCAACTTATTAATGGGCTACTAATTCATTTAGTGTCAACAAAGTTATATCCTAAATCGCTAATTAAATGGGAAAAAGATTTACCAATAAATGAGTTATCTACTTGGCCCTCAATGACAGCATTCTTGGAACGACGATGTCGTATGGTTGAAAATTTCGAAAACTCCGTGGTAAATAAAAATACAAAGCAACCCAGTTGGAAAAAATTAAGTCATAACAATCGGCATATGTATGTTTCGGTAGCAGCATCTACAAAATTATACACATTTTCATAATTATATACATTTCGCGTTTCTCAAATCTATCGCCGGTTTTACGTTTTAAAGAAGCTAAGAAAATGAAGTTATGCCTTAATTGTTTAAGAAAGGAATACATGATAGTAGAAACCGCTTCATCACAAGCAGTACTCATCTCTTCAACTGATGCTGATTCTGCATCGCAAGTAAATCTTATTATAAATCGCTTCATGAATCATTTAAATCTAAAATGCAATAAGACTCATACAACTATTTCGGGAATAGGGGATGGTTGTGTTACAGTCAATAAATCTACAGAAGTCGTAATTAAGTCCCATACTGGATATTGCTCAACAACTTTTAAAGCTATTGTTTTTCCCACAATAACAAGTTACCAACCCAACAATAATATCAATACAGAGGAATGACAAATACCAAAAAATATACAGATCGCAGATCCCTCTTTTGATAAATGTGGTCGAGTTGATATTTTACTCGGAGCTGAATTGTTTTTTGATTTGATGTCGATTGGACAAATAATATGCGGCAAAAAGTGTCCGGTACTACAAAAAACATTACTTGGGTGGGTTGTTGCTGGCGATGTCTATCACTTTCATTATTCGTGGTCTTTAGCTGTTAGTATAAATCAAGATGATCAGCTGTTTTCTGTAGTAAATAATTTTTGGGGAATAGAAAACAACTTTGCCAACTGTGATTCGTTATCAAGTGATGAAATTGCTTGTGAAATCACTACTTAAAATATACTACCCGCCTAGCCAGTCGTGCGTTTTCTGTTCGTCTGCCTGAAATAGAAGTTGGTGCTGAGTGCCCTGAAATGATTTAAACTTTTGGAAAATAAATTAAAAAGACAGCCACAAATCAAAGCTCAATATATAGATTTTTTGCGTGAGTATATTTCGTTGAATCATATGCCACTAGTTTCTCCGCAGGTCGGACATAAGAAATATTTTCTGCCACATCACTGTGTCCACTAGCTTGACAGCACAATGACCAAACTAAGGATTGTATTCGATGGCTCAGCAAAAACAACAACTGGATTGTCGCTCAATGTCATATGGAATGTCGGTCCAACCATACAGCTTTTCAATACGCTTTTGAGATATCGCTGTATCAAGTTTGTTCTTAGTGATGACATGAGTAAGATGTACAGATGCTTCCGAGTTTCTTCCCCAGACAACTATATGCAGTGTATACTATGAAGGGACAGAAAAGAGGCGAGATTAAAACATATAAGCTAGATACTGTCACGTACGGTGCAAAGCCTGCAGCATTCCTAGCAGTTCGATCAATGCATAAACTGGTTACTGACGAAGAAAGTACGTTCCCAATCGGTGCGAATATTGTGAAACGGGATTTCTATGTAGACGACATGTTATCCGGTGGTAATTCCATTGAAGAGGTCATAGAGATAAGGCATCAGGTTACTGCATTGCTGCAGCGAGGCAATTTTCTGATAAGAAAATGGTGCTCTAATAATCCGGCAGTTTTGAATGGAGTACCGCCGGAAGACTGTGAGAAGTTTTTAAAATTTGAAGATGGTACCGACTTCACAAAAACACTTAGGCTCATTTGGGATCCTACTGATGATAACTTTATTTTCACATTCAGCGCCGTTGATAATTGTAAAGTGTTCACAAAACGTTCAAATCTGTCTTCAATTGCTCGTCTGTATAACCCCCTGTGCTTAATTGGCCCGGTCGTTACAAAGGCAAAAATTTTCATGCAGCATTTATGAAAGCAAGAGATAAAGTAGGATGAAAGTCTTCCCCAATCATTACACTCTTCGTGGCTAGATTATATTTTTCAGTTTGATAACATTGAGCACTTTAGATTTCCTCGCTGTGTTTTGATATCAAATTGTAAATTCACGCCTTTTGTGATGCTAGTCTATCTACCTATGGTATATACATACGATCTGAACTAGAAAATGTTTTTAAGTCATTACTGCTGTGCTCTAAATTGAGAGTCGCTCCCTCAAAGGCCATAACAGTCCCAAAATTGGAGCTGGCCGCAGCCTACCCTTTAGCAGAACTTATTGAAGTGATTATTAAAACTCTACCTTTTAATTGTGGCGTACATTGCTGATCCGATTCTATGGTCGTACTTTCGTGGCTCAAGCAGCAGCCATCAAATTTAAACGTTTTTGTATCAAATAGAGTCTCTCGCATACAAACAATCACAAAAAAAAATTACATGCAATATGTTCCCACTAATATGAATCTTGCAGACGTACTTTCAAGGGGTACCTCGCCTAAGGAACTACTTAATTCAACTTTGTGGAAGAATGGACCTAGTTTCTTGCGTCTTCATTCATCATTGACGCCTAATAATGAAAAGTTTTTAGATGAGCTACCTGAGCGACGTCGTCATATTTTGGTAATGGCCCACTAGAATTCGTTCGCGAAAATTCAACGTGTATTTGCATACGTATTCAGATTCTTATATTTGAAATTGAAAAGCCAAAATGAGAAATTGACTCCAAATGACATAAAAAAGAAACATACCTCTTAATAAAAAATATACAGATAATTCATTTTGCAGCTGACTATAAAGCCATAAAGGAAAATAAAAAGCGTTGCATCATCAAGTAAACTTCGTTCATTGATGCCCATAATTGATTCTGACGGCTTGGTTCGGGTTGGTGGTCGTCTTCAACATTCGGCTCTAGACTTTAATGCACGACATCCTCTTATGTCCCACTTTGTATTAGAGCAATTTGGCAACACTATTAATTATTCTTTTATATTTGTCAAATTCTATTTACGGTTAGTTCGTAAGTTACCATGAAATAAATGAGACGTAAAAATTACAACGCGTGTTAAAGATATTCAATATTACAAGTTCTTTACAATAAAAGAATATAACAAAGTGGCGACGGGTGAAAAATAAAGTTGATAAATTTCAAATAAAAATAATAAATACAGCACCATGAACGCTGAACAATTTAAACAATTGTTAGAAGCTTTAACTGCTTCCCAACGTGAGTTGCTGCAACAAGTAAATGCAAATTCTACGAACCAACAAGTACAACAACAACAGCAGCAGCCATTACAGGTGCAACTACCGCCATTTGAGAATTTCGATGAAAGTAAAGAAAATTTCGAATTGTATCATCAAAGATTCGAAAATTATTTAAAAATGAAAGGGGCAATGACAAATAGTACATTATGCCAACAGATGCTGTTAAATTCTATAGGAGCAACACATTTTAAACTACTGGTATCGTTGGTGGCCCCCAAGAATATTACAGATGTTCCGTACGTTGATTTGGTGAAAAAACTAGAGACTCGCTTGTGCCCTAAGAAAAATATATTGGTCATCCAGCATCGTTTTCCGTCAACATATCAAAGTGAAGACCAAACGTTAGCTAGTTATGTAGCTCACCTCCGGCGTGATATCAGCGATGGTGATTTTGTTTCGCCTTGCGCATGTCATGCCGATATTTTTAATTTATTTCTGCGCGCACAATTTATTCGAGGAATCAAAGATATTACAATACGGGAACAGCTCTTGCAGTCTGAGGAGTCCGACTTCGAGAAAATTGTAGGAAAAGCTTTGTCCTTGGAAGCCACGGATAGCCGTGAACTGAATTCAAAGCAGCAAATCAACATGAATGACGTCAACAAACTACATACAAAGCCTACTGGCTCAAATCGTCGTAGAAATCGTTCCAGACAGCGTTCGTCATCAAGACCACGTACACGTTAAAAGTCAAAGGTAAACTTCAGCCAACTAGGTGTTGAAAATGTATGTATCAGATTCGTAAGAGATAACCATAAGACAAATTAGTGTCGCACCAACTGCCACAACCTCAAATGTAGGTCGTGTGGTAAAACAGGCCACGTGTCATAGGTATGTTTAAAAACTTTAATGAATTCAACACACAAAGGCCAAACGTCCGGCAACAATGACCATGACGATGAAGTACACCAAATGTATGGCATAAATCAAATTGTTGATATTTACAATAGTCAGCATTGAACTGGGCAAAATGATGCGGCAAAGTATTACGTAACCGTTCAAATAAATAAACGTCCTCAAAAGTTTGAAGTTGATTCCGGCGTAGGATTTACGTTAATTCCGAGGAGTCAATTTCAACAGCTTAAAATCAACACCCAACTTCAACCCTCGTCTATCGCTTTTAGATCGTACACCAAAAATATTGTTATTCCAGATGGTAAGGTAAAAGTAGAAGTTGAATACAACAATCGTAGGTCAGAAGAAGAAATGTACGTAGTACCCAATGAATATGTCGCACTTTTGGGACGAAGTTGGATACGGCATTTAAACATCAACCTACAGCAAGTAGATAGTTCAATAGTCAACAAAATAAACGTTAGTAAGATTGCTCATTTGCATACAACAGAGGAAATCGTCAATCATTTTCAAAAAGTTTTTACGGAAGCCGTTGGTTGTATACCAAACTTCGAAGTTACACTTCAGCTTCGCCAGGATGCTAAACCTGTTTTTTACAAAGAACGTGAGGTTCCATACGCATTACGTGATCGTGTGGAAAAGGAGCTTAACGACTTGGAAGCAGCCGGAATTATTTCAAAAGTTGAAAGGAGCGACTGGGGATCTCCACTTGTAATTATCCCCAAGGCAGACGGTGGAGTACGCCTCTGCGTCGATTATAAAATTGGCGTTAATCAACAACTAGTATCAGCAAATTACCCAATTCGTCGTATAGAAGAAATATTAAACAGCCTGAAAGGATCAAAGTTTTTCTGTCGCCTTGATCTCTATAAAGCGTACTTACATCTGCGGGTGAGTCAAGAATCTAGCAACATTCAAACTATTTCAACGCACAGAGGCACGTACAAAGTAAATCGTCTTTCTTTCGGAATAAAAACGGCCCCTGCAGAGTTCAATCGTATCATCGAACAAATATTAACTGGGTTGAATAAAACAATGTCATATTTCGACGATATCATCATACACGGAGCAACAGAAGAAGAATGCCGGAATAACTTAATATTATGTCTTGAGAGGCTGGAAGAGCATGATTTACATCTAAATAAAGGTAAATGCTTATTTTTCCAAACGCAGATTGAATATCTAGGCCACGTGATTCAATTCAATAAAATTGCAAAATCACCATCAAAAATTCAGGCAATAGTCAATATTCCGCGTCCAGCTACAGTGGACGATATTAGAAGATTTTTGGGCATGGTGACATACTATTCCAGGTTCATTCAAAATTTATCAACTATTACTTTTCCGTTACGTCAACTTCTTCAGAAAAATGTAAAATATTACTGGTCTGCTGAATGTGAAGCTGCGTTCTTAAAACTTAAAAATATAATAGCCAGCGACCAGGTATTAATGCCATTTGATCCCGAATTTCCTGTAATGGTAGCATGCGATGCAAGTCCCACCGGGATTGCTGGGGTGCTATCACACATGGCAGACGGAGTTGAACGTCCCGTCGCATTTGCGTCCAGATCATTAACATCTGCTGAAAGAAATTATAGTCAGTTGGATCGGGAGGCACTGGCAATCATATTCACAAAAAATTACTTCTTTATGTACCTCTACGGCAGGAAATTTCAGCTCATCACTGATAACCGTCCGTTAACACGTATTTTCCACCAGAACAATAAAATGCCAGCAATTACTTCAGCTAGGTTGCTTCGTTATGCCGAATTCCTATCGAGCTTCGATTACGAGATAAAATACAAAAAGGGATCCGAACATATTAACGTTGACTGTCTATCGCGCGCTACAAAAATATTGGAAAAACCATCTGCAGATCAAATAATAAATGAAGAAGTTAACGACTTGTGCTCCGTTTCAGTTTTCGAAATTTCAAATGAATACGTAAATGCTGAAATTTTAGCATCGGAATCGGCCAAAGATTCAGATCTTTCAAAAGTTTTGTCTAATTTACAAAAATGTAGTGAAGGTGAAGAACTTTATACCCTCAATAATGACATAATCTTCAGAGTTCAGCGGGTATTAGTCCCAAAAAGTCTTCAATCTCGAATTTTACAAGAGCTTCATCACACTCATCCTGGTATTACAAGAATGAAGCAACTCGCCAGAAGATATTGCTACTGGGAAAAAACAAACGAATGGTTTGAAATCCCCTTCGAGACATTTGAAGCTACACTATGGTATGCATGTATATATATGTATGTATGTATGTGTATATGTGAGTATATATATGTACATGTGTATATATGTATGTATGTGTATACATGTTTTTATGTGAATATATATATATATATATATATATATATATATATATATATATTGTATCTGATTTTTTAACCTTTTTTCGTTTATTAATCAATAGATTTGTTTAAGTTTTTAGGTTATTCAATATTAATATATATATTTATTTCGATATTTCGCTAGCCTTCGGTTAGCTTCTTCAGGAAATATAAAAAATAGAAAATTTGTTTGACAATATAAAATAATTTCCTGAAGAAGCTAACCGAAGGCTAGCGAAATATCGAAATAAATATATATATATTAATATTGAATAACCTAAAAACTTAAACAAATCTATTGATTAATATATATATATACACACACACACACATATATATATATATATATATATATATATATATATCTATATATATATATATATATATATATATACATATATATATATATATATATATATATATATATACATATATATATATATATATATATATATATATGTATATATATATATATATATATATATATATATATATATATGTATGTATACATATATTTATATATATATATATATATATATATATATATATGTTTATATATTTACAGCGGGGAGCAGAGATGAGTACATTTTTATACATTCTGCATTTGATATCTACGAAATCGGGAAGATGGGTCTGCAATATGTTTAAATAGTCTTCCTTTTTCATAATGCCATCAATTTTTTGCAATGGAACAACATGCCACCATGTAAAACAACTCCACACCATGATGTTGCCTCCGCCATGCCTGACCGTTTGTTTAATATGGTGTCGTTGTATGGTTTCATGCTGTCGGCGCCAGTAGACAGCATGAAACCATCATGACTGATATAGGTTGAATTTGGACTCATCTGACCATATTACGCGCTTTCAGTCATCAGCAGTCCAATCTCTGTGTCCCCTAGCGAATTTTAGTCGTGCCAAAACATTTTTATGTGATAATGCAGGTTTAGGCTTTTTTACAGCTGAGACATATCCAATGTTGTGCAGCGCTCTTCTTGCTGTCCATCGGCTGACATTCTTATTTATTGCCATAGAAGCTTCTTTCGGGGTTAAAGACGGGTCCCCTCTCATCTTTCTCATCATAAGGCGTGCGTCGCCATCCGTGAATAGCTTTCGACGACCTCTACTCTGCCCTTGCGGAGATACATTTCTCCGTTTTAGCACTATAATGACCACTGATTGGCTTTTTATATTTATTGATAAGCTCTTTAGCTACTATACGAGATGAAGAGCCAGCCTTTGTCTATTTATCTATAATAGAATTCCACATGGTAAGCGATAACTTCTTCATCGTTTTAAAAAATTAAAAAATATTACTTTTTTGGTTTGAATTGAAAAAAGGTATATGAACTTATTAAAAATCAAGTTGAAAATGAAGTGTATATTAACAAAACTCAAGATTACAGCAACCAAATTGAGAAATAAAAGTAAATTTTAATTTTTTCAACAAATTTAATTGAGAGTATGAATAATAAATATGTATATATATATATATATATATATATATATATATATACATATATATATATATATATATATATATATATAATATATATATATATATATATATATATATATATTTATATATATATATATATATATATATATATATATATAGACGTATATATATATATATATATATATAAAGAGAGAATTGGTTTTGTACTGGAAATAAATTTCTAAGGAATTAAAAGAAAATAATTGTAATTAATATTTTTTATTCGTATAAAATGGTCATATGCAATATATATATATATATAAATTCTATTACGTTATTGTGCATTAAGGCGGAAACATTTAGGTTTTCTGTAAAATATAATATAATAAAGGATACCTTTATTTTAGTAAAATCTAGAGATTTGAAGATTTTGATAAAAACAATTTAAACCTTTTAAAAAATCTTTGCATAAAAAACAAATTCTTATTGTTGTTTTAATTTTTTTGGCTATATTATAGCTATAAAATAAGACAAAATGCAATACCAACTTTTAAAATTTGATTGTGCTTAAAATAAACCTGTGATTTTAATTTAATATAAAGCAAGTTGTACTAATATTATTATCAATATGTTTCTAATGTATTAAAACTATGACATTGCCAAATAACCCTTAAAGAAATCGACAAGCAATTGACGAAACGTTAAGTAAAAAATGTAATAAATTGTTTTATTAACATTGAAGGACGGATTAGCTTGAAAATAAAGAAAAAAAATTCTTCATATGTATATTGAAAATTTTTTCTTATTCATTGGTAATATGTTGTTTATTTTATTATTTTTTATTTATTTAACTTTTTTTTTTTGTTATATATTTTTTATTAGTGTTTTATAGATTTGCTTTTGTACTTTTACTTATTTCATAAAATTTGCACTTTTCTTTGCTTAGAGCTATGTACCTTTTTCTATAGCCCAAGAGCAGTGCTTTCGAAGGAAGACCAATAATAGAAAGTCCAATAATTGCTATTTATTGTTGGAACAATCATCACATAACCATTCTGGGGTTGAGCGTTTGCGCAAGTTAGTAATAAATGATTTTATACTAAAATATCTTCTAAAAAGTAATATGCAAAATCAATATTAACCCTTTCATTAGATCCTATTTCAGTATGTCACTTTAAGAATATATATCGTAATTAGAGATGGAAAGAGGGTAAATACACACCTGGTAAATACCCGGTAAAATAGGTTATTTAGGTAAAAATGGGTAAATACTCAGGTATTTACCTAAGAGGTGGGTATACACTATGTTGTGGAAAATTTCGTGAACAAACACTTTGCGATGCATAATTTAGTGTGTTTTAGAATAAATTTTATAAAATAGTAATAAAAATACTGACTGCGCAGAAGAAAAGTAACAACTTAGGATAATAACTAAATTATATAGGCATAGATATTATTACAATATTACTTAAAATCAATCGAAATCACTGTCACTGCTATTATCAGTTTCATTCTGAAAATATCTAAAAGAAGAGTGAGGTGTAGAATGGGTGATACCAGTGGAAGTCGAGTAGGCTTGCCAGATTGAGAGTAACAAAAAGCTGGACATTTGAATTAAAAAAGCGGGATTATTAAAAAAACTAGACATTTTGATATACATATTTCACGTAAAAAAATATCTTTTTTGTCATACAAACCTTTTATTAAAAGATATATGCTAACATTGTTTTTAAATTTTTTTTATAAATAGTGTTTTTTATAGAGTGATACAAGCTTAAATCATAATAAAATATAGTAATAAATTTTAAATATCAATGAAATGGTCCTTATTGAATAGGAAATTTTATGACATTAATATTTGAATATGATTTCGACCATGTGGCCGCCACGGCTGGAACGTACAAGGAGCAATCTGCAACACCAATTTTCACAAACAGTAACAAAAAAAGACAAAAAAAACTAATTTATTTGCCTGCACATGATTGTAAAAATGTATAATAAAAATTTTATTTAAGACAATAATTATTAAGAGTATTTTGTGGAAAATTGGACAAATTTTATTTAAGCTTGAAACTGAACAGGTACTTAAAAAGCTGGAAATCCAGCCAAAACAAGCCCGACTGGCAACCCTAATCATAAGTATAAATTTGGTCATTCTCGTCTTGTTCGACTTCATAGTTACTGGAAAAGCTTGATCGAATAATTTTAGCAACCATAAATTTGGCCAAAATAATATATAACTCGGCTACGGAAGGGTTGCTATTGTTGCTTCCCTTTTGCCGCAGTTCAGAAAATATATTTTCTAACTTGTGTTGATTAAGAAATTTTGTCATGAAATAATATAAATCACCTCCTTCTTTTAAATATCATTAACCAGTAAATGGACTGAATTAAGAGTGAGCTTCATACAATTTAAAAAGAAAACACGCTTTTTCTGGTAAACGAATTCCACGTCATCGAGATATTTCGTAAAGTTTTGTATAAATTTGTTTGGTTCATTGATGAAATGAACTGCTGCAAATCTGTAGCAGTTACCGCCATAAAGGGAACCACTATTAAGACAATCGAATATCTTACCAATTTTTTCCGCTGTTCCGCAATTCAACAGCTCAGTTCTGCGGAACAGCTCTTAAATTGTGTAGTTTTGCATATCGTTTTAATAGCAGCTGTAATAGTTCTGTTAAAAAATTTAGTTGCGAATTTCACACGAATTTTTTCAAATTATACTCCAATTAGAAAACAATGCTTTTACCGTAAAAACACACACATTAGTACCACAAAATACCTTCTTACAAAACCTGTTGTTTAGAATCTATCTATTAAATCTAAAGTCTGATCATACCTTAACTCTTTTCTTATGATCATTTCGTCCATAACCAAAACCATTTACTTAGAATCCCTTTTATCCAACTGTGCGCATTTTTGCTTTACGGCCTCAAATTCATTATTCTCTAAAAATATATGTATGTATGTGAATAAGAAAATGAGCTGAACAATTATATTTTAATACGTTTTTTATGTGTGTAGTAACAAATAAATATCGACTAGCAACGAAGTGTTAATACCTACATACATGTGCAATATCTGATGCAATTTTTGAGGACTACTTTCAACTTCGTAAAATAAAATATCCATACTATTTAAATTCAAATTACTTTATTGGCAAAAAAACATATTACAAAAGAGTAGTTTCTTTTTTATAATGATTTAAAATTTTAACCTTATGAGCACTAGATGATATGTACTTATAGATTTCCCATGAAGAATGCTTACACAGTCAAATTATTATAAGAAGATTAAGCATTTCTATTCTATGTACAACAAATTTTTTATAAAAACTTTTCTACGGACAATTTTTTGATACACAAACTTTTTCACATAAAAGTTATCGATACAGAATATTTTACAGAAAATGAGTTGTAATGAAAAGTTTTCTTTCTGTATATATTTTTTAAAAAATATTTTCATTATAAAATGTTTTCTATTGAAAGATTTTTATTCACAATTTTTTTTATGAAGCTTATGAATTTTTTTATAATCAAAGAATTTTTTCCATACAAACATTTTTGTTCTGAAATTTTTTCTACAAACATTTTCATTATGAATGAGTTTTTTACCATAAACAAATTTTCATTATAAAATATTTTTTATCTGAAAATATTAATAGAAACATTTTTTAGAAAAATATATAAATATTTTATAATATTTTCTATAGAAAACATTTCAGTGTGTGCAGACTAAACATTGTAGAAAATAAAAAGGTATGTACATTTGGAAAAAAAACAAAACAATAAAAGGACAGTTTTCTTCGGCCTTTGCAGTAGTATGAAAGAATTATTATAAATAAATAACAGTAATACTTATGTATGTATGTAAATATATACAAACATACACAACACAAAGTGTAAGAAAATATATTAAGTTACTCAAAAACTGTGTTTGCAAAACACATGAGAGAGAATAAATTAGCTATCGGATTTCGTTGCTATATACTTGTCCACCGCATCATAGGGAAGCACAAAATTTTTGAATATTAATAATATATGGCGTGCATCATCTTTATATTATGGAGTCTTTGCTACCGCCTTTAATTTTTTATCCAAATGAATGAGCTTTCAAAATTACGGTCGCATATATAAAGATTTTTGTGTAATCTTCTGCAGGAATTAGACATATTCCCCACCAGATTTGTCCTAAAACGAATAAGTAATCGTAAAACTTTAAAATGTCTTCTAGACATTTCGGCACAGCTCTAGTTTTTTCCCTTACCCACGGCACCAACAATGATTTCAAAATTTTAATTGGGTTTTTTTACATGGGTTTGATTAGAGGTTGTTGTCAAAAACGAGCGTTTGATGAAGTCCGGCACAGCTCTAATAAGAAGCCGCATCAGAATACACATAGGCTATAATCAAAGAATATACACTATAAGAAGACGCATGTCGAACAAACCGCCAAAAAAATTTTGTGGTTTGAAATGCAGAAACTATCGTGTTGGATCGTTGGTCATCGAACCTGTTTAAATATTGGTTTCATCAAATTTAACTTATACCCAGTTTTTGACTTCGTATTTAGTACAAAATTAGTTAATTTTTCATAAACTTAAGTTGTGTTTAAATACGCTTTCAGTTTTTCAGTCATATTAAAATACTTCAATTAATTTATGCGAAAAATCAGAGTTTAGATTTAATAGATGGATTCGAAACAACAAGTTTTTTTAAGAACGAAAGTATTGGTACTAATGCGTGTATTTTTATGGTAAAATAATTGTTTTCTAAATGAAGTATAGTTTGAAAAAATTCGCGTGAGACTCGCAACTCAAGTTTTTAGCAGAACTGTTACAGCTGCTATTGAAACAATATGCAGAAGTCGACCTTTAAACAGCTGAGTTTGTGGAAAAAATGGTAAGCCTTTCCATTGTCTTAATAGTGGTTCCCTTTATGGCGCTAACTGCTACAGATCTGCAGTTCAAGTTAACAATGAACCTAACAAATTTATACAAAACTTTACGAAATATCTCGATGACGTGGAATTCGTTGACCAGAAAAAGCTTGTTTTCTTTTTAAATGGTATGAAGCTCACTCTTAATTCAGTCCATTTACTGGTTAATGATATTTTAAAAGAAGCAGGTGATTTATATTATTTCATGACAAAATTTCATAATCAACACAAGTTAGAAAATATATTTTCTGAACTGCGGCAAAAGAGAGGCAACAATAGCAACCCTTCCGTAGCCGAGTTAAATATTATTTTGGCAAAAGTTATGGTTGCAAAAATTATTCGATCAAGCTTTTCCAGTAACTATGAAGTCGAATAAGACGAGATTGACCAAATTGATACTTATGACAAATGTTTACCAAAAAGTAATGGATATGTTATATAATGTTCAAGTAAACATACTGAAATAAGCTCTGATGGAAGGGTTGTTGTTTATTTTGACGGCGATTACTTTTAGAAGATATTTTTAATAATTCTGAGAATAAAATTTTGAACTGGTTTCAAAATTGCAAGGTGAAAAATGCTGTAATGAGCTTATGAATATGGATGAAATTTTAAACGCTCCAAGCAAGCTTTTTGTATTCTTTAAGAATTATCAGTCTCTGACAGATTTTGGAAATTCAGCTGTTCCAGCAGACAAACTAATGGATGGAAGTAAGAAATATATTTTAATATTTCACAATATCCTTAAAACTGGACCGGAACGAAATGGTATAAAATCATTTATTATTGACTTGTGCAAACGGTCAACCCCAGAATGGTTAAGTGATGATTGTATCCACTATAAACAGCAATTATTGGGCTTTTAATTATTGGTCCTAATTCGAAAGCACTGCTTTTGGGCTATAGAAAAAGGTACATAGTTCTAAGCAAAGAAAAGTGAAGATTATTTCAAATAAATAAAAATACAAAAGCAATTCTAAAAAAGTAATAAAAAGATATATAACAAAAAATTAAATAAATAAATAAATATAATATAACTAATAATAATAAAATTTTTTTTCTATATAAACATTTTGTTAGAAACTAATAATAAAAACAACATGAATACACCTTTTATTCAATTTGTCGTAGTTAATACCCTTAATGTTATTTTTCTTTGATGTGATTGGCCAATAAGCCAAAAATATTAACAAAGGGATATCATATTACAAAATTGCAGTAATTGCAATTTTGTCTTTAGCAACGTTAATTGATTGTTCACTTTCATACAAATTTATTTCTGTATTTTTACGTTGTCAGCATTTTTCTATAATAATTTTAGTATAAATATCACAATAAAAGTTTACAATATTGTACAGTAATAACAACTCTTTTGTTTAAATTATTGCACCCATCAACCTTTAAGTTACAAGTGCTTAAAGGCCTAAATAAAAAATTGGTACAGTTCAAATTAAAGTGTTTGAACTGAATTATACTAATATCCCGCATTAACATATTTTTAAAAAGGTTTAAATATTTTTATAAATATATCCAACTCTCTTGATTTTACCAAAATAAATGTATCCTTTTTTATATTATATTTTACAGAAAAGATAAATGTCTTATATTACATTTACACCTACGCAAAATCTGGTACTTATGAGATTTTGAGCGAAATCTAGCTCATTTCTAATAGATTTCCCATACAAAACACAATCAACTTACGAACTAGATTTTGTCAAAATCTCTCAAAATCTTGCAATACTGAATGATGCAACCATGTATTTCTTACTTTTGTACTGAAATATACAGCGCTGAACAAGAAAATTTTGACATTTGTAACAAAAAAACAACGCGCGGTTTAAACAAACAATTTGCAGCAACATTGAAATATAAGTTTAAAATAATTGGTTTCAATATGGATAAAGCAATAATAAATAAAGTGTAAGTAGTATTACATACATACCTACTTTCGTATATAAAAACAATTGTAGCACGAATTTAATTCGTAGGAAACGTTTATATAAGAAAAAAAGTCTTTGAATACAAACGAGGAAGCTCTACTTATTACTCTTTGGAGCGACTTCATCGGAGAACTACGGGGGGACAGAAAAAACAAACACATTTTTGAAGAAATGGCGGAAGGTATGAAAAGCAATGGGTTTGATTTTACATCCGAAGAAATAAGGGTGAAGATTCATAACTTCACAAACAAGTACAGGTATGAGTTTTGACAAACAAATATGTGTAACCAAAACTTTAACTTATATTTAATTCAAATTTTAGAGATAAAAAGCGGAAAGTTGGGCCTTCTGGTGGATCACCTTCCAGTTGGTCACATTACGAAAGGGTCCACTCCATCTTAGGAACATTCAAATCCAATTTGATAGAAACAATAATGGACGAAAGTATAGGTATAAATACAATTGTTGTGTTTACTCTTCAAATCATTTGTTTATGTATGTATATAATTCTTGATTGAATGAGCCTTCCTGCTCCACAAGTTTTGACGATTCTTTGATTGACTTTGGAATGGAAACATTGATTGAGGAATGTGATGAGGAGGATCTAACTCCTAAAAAATATAAAAAGAAAACGAATTTCCAGAGTGAAGTCTTGAACAAAATTTAACAGTCTACGGACATTATAGAAAAAGAGCTAGTAAAAAATAGGGAAGTGGACAACAAAATTATACAACTACAGGAGGAAATGGTAGAAATTGAGAGGGAACAAAACCAAATAATAAAACAACTTTTGAACAAATGGTATGTACATATAACTATTTTATAAATCTTGGGCCGCAAATAATTATTTCTCTTCATTTCAGAAATAATGTTACTTTACAACATTTAAAATTTTGTTATTGTGTTTTGTATTTGTGAAGCTGCCCAATAGTAATTTTAAAAGGCTAGTAATATAGATATGTATGCACATACATATGTATGTACATATACATATGTATATATTTATATTTCTTCCAATTATAAAATTTTGGACCTTAATCGTCATGTTCTATGTTGACTGTATTTTTACATTAATTTTTAATTTGATAAGGTATTGATAAAACATTGTTTCTCAAATGTTTATATTCAAATAGTTATCAATTTGAATTCAAATGTTAAAGTCAAACAATTGAAAAAGGTTTGAGAATTGTGCTTGAAATCAAATGATAAATCATCTAATTTAAGTTGGACTTCGTGTTTGCTCGGACACAGCTTTAAAATGTAAGCATATGTGGTATTGTTTTCTAAACTAAGAATTACAAAATTTGGAGTGTTATGTAATGTTTTAAGTTTTTTTTATTTTCAAATTAAAATTAGGTTATAATATGTAGGCTAGTATATATATGAAAAAGTTAAGTCTGAATTCCTGTTTTGTTTTTAAAAATTTTTAGTTTGTACTTCATTTTATTCATTTATTTAATTAAAACAACATGATTAAATTAAAAAATTGGTAATTGAGTCCCTTATTTGTTCTCATTTTATGTTGTAGTCGTAGGTAAACTTTTCACCATTTGGCTGCTCCTTTTCTACTTCATTAACTTTTTCCCAATTACTGTTAAACATTTCATTATTATTACTTAAAAAGTTGCGTAGTACACAACAACATTTAATAATATTATTGACATTGTAAATTTTATTGTCTATGCCTTTTCCAAGACGACGAAATCTGGCTTTCAAATGTCCAAATGCATTTTCAACAACTCTACGGCATTTTGATAGTTGGTAATTGAAATTTTTCTGTGTTTGGGAAGCGTTTACGTGGAAGGGGTATGGCTTCATCATGCATTCGGATAACCGAAATGCAGAATCGCCTATTAATAAAACAGGAACTCTTACTCCACCATAAACTAAAGATGAGTTTTTAAATAATGGGTCCCGCATTTTGCATATTCTCTCGAATATGCTTGAGTCGTTACATCGGCCTGAACATCCGACATTAATGTATAAAAATCTATACCTGTAGTCGACAACAGCTAGCAAAATCGTGGAATACCAACCCTTATAATTGTAATAATCAAAAGTTTTTGCGAAAGGTGGATGCACTTCAAAATGACATCCATCTGTAAAAGTTTAAAAAGAAAATACAATATATGTGTGTATAAAAATACAATATATGTATGTATAAAATAATGTACCAACCTATTGCTCCAAAGCATTGCGGAAAGCTCAATTTCTTGAATCCTTCAACACATTCCCTTATTTTAATTTCATTTATAAAATTTTAAGGTAAATGTTCATCTGAAAGGTTTCTCCAAACTTCAATGCAAAACTCCTTTAATATCATACATATACTGGCTTTTGAAACACCAAACATGTGGGCTATAGAGGCATATTCGGAAGAAGACTTTAGAGAATAAAGTGCAATAGCTACACGCTTTTCAAGTGGAATACATTTCCTAAATCTTGTATTTGTTCTTTCCATCGACATCAGCTTCGAGCACAGTAATTGAAATGTCTGCCGGCTCATTCGGAAATTTTCTATAAATGTTTCTTCCGGCATAATAGGAACATCTTCCTCATAAAAGGAGCCATGACGGGTCTGCAATACAAACGTATTTATATAATTTTTTTATATACTTACATGTGCCCATTTCAGTCTGCTGTGCAATAATTGTGCGTAATACATTTGCAGCATTTTTTGAAACCGTATGTTTAACAAATGCTGCTGTTTTTTCTTACGTAGCGATACCAATTTCACTTGAATTTTTTTTATATGTAGATGTATATGTTAACATTTTTTTTTTCGTCTTCCATTTTTTTAATAAAATAAAAGTTGAAATTTTCTTCTTCAGCCAGCTGTTTTTGTTATGAAAATGAAATCCAATAATACGTCAAAAAGCACTAGTGTAAACGGCAGAGATTTTCTTGGAGATTTGATGTGAAATCTAGTAGATATTGCGTAGGTGTAAATGTAGTATCAGCTTTAGTGCACAATAAAATAATATAATTTATAAAAGGTTTATTGCGTGTAACCATTTTATGTGAATAAAAAAAACTAATTACTATGATATTCTTCGAATTCCTTAATAACTTATTTCTACCTCAAAATCAATTCTTCTGTTTTAACAAAGCGAACGCACTCAAAATTTTTGATTTATCATGAAATAATTTATATTCCAATTCAATTCACATTTAAGAAAACATGAGTTCATTTAAAATAAAACAGGTCAATTCCTGAACGATTCACAGATCCACTAAAAAATCATTCAGTAACAGCTCCGACATCTATAAAGAATTTTAGCGCTAATTTTGTAATTTACTAGTGCCAAACGAATTACCTGCCCGGATAAAATAAAATTTGTTTATACTTAATTTTTGAATAAATAATATATATATATATATATATATATATATATATACATATATATATATATATATATATATATATATATATATATATACATATATATGTATATATATATTTATATATATATATATATATATATATATATATATATATAAATAAGTTGCATTGTGTTAGTAATTGATGTTCTCCGGAATGCGTGAACCGATTTTGTTTCTGCAAAGTTTATATGAAAGGTGACGTCAATACCAAGCTTTTTGTGTGAATACAGTTTCTGTATGTGTATTGGTTTATAGCCATTTTAGTGAACACTGCAGTCATTTCGAAATATTTGAGTTAATATTTTGAAAAACTGAAATACAGTTAGTTTTTAAATACATTACAATTAAATTTTGGTCAAACCATTAATTTAATTTATATACTTAACTTTTCTAAATCACAACTTCGGGGATCTATGAAATAAGTTACATATAAATACAACACTAAAATCATAAATATTTAAATACATGATGCACAGCCCACGTCATATGCATGAGTACGCGCAGGATGCAATGACTTATGTGCGTCATTACGGTCGACCAGATTTATTTATAATATTTACGTGTAATCCGCAATGGAGTGACATTAAAGATAATTTATTCGCTGGCCGAAGTCCTACCGACCGCCATGATGTCATTTCCCGTGTTTTTAAGCAGAAATCGAAAGCGCTTATGGGTTTTAGCGTGAAATCTAAAGTGTTTGGTGAAGTGAAGTTCTGGATGTATTCTGTGGAGTGGCAAAATCGTGATTTGCCACACGCTCACATTTCAATATGATTGGTGAATAAAATCACATCACATGAAGTTGATAATGTTATATGTTCTGAAATTCCAGATCATATAAGTGATCCTGAATTGTATGATGTTGTTGTGCAAGATATGATACACAGTCCATGCACAGCCCACGTCATATGCTTGAAAGGTCTCCGAGATAACTCTGAGTTGTTTGGTGGTGCGTTGATTTTATTGCCAGGCGATTTTAGGCAAACATTGTCCGTCATTCCTAGATCGGCAGCTGCCGATGAAATTAACGCTTGCTTAAAGTCTTCATATTTATGGAGATTTGTTAAAATATCGAAACTCAATATCAACATTCGTGTTCAGTAGCAGAATGATCCATCTGCTGATAAGTTCTCTAAGCAATTGCCAAAAATTAGGAACGGTGCAATGCCTATTGATGACACTGGATTGATAACATTGCCAAATGATTTTTGCCGTTTCGAACACTCAAAAGAGGAATT
Source organism: Linnaemya vulpina (assembly GCA_963675445.1). NCBI lineage: Eukaryota > Metazoa > Arthropoda > Insecta > Diptera > Tachinidae > Linnaemya > Linnaemya vulpina. Next base: position 70,830,408 of record OY776276.1, on the reverse strand, counting down.
TATTTAATGTTTTTTCACTTACATAACACAACAATATACATGCTATGCTTGGTTGAGTGCTAGAGCAATTTTAGCGGCAAAGAACAAAGATGTTACTGAATTAAACATGGCTATACAATCAAAGATTCCTGGCGAACTGGTGCTGTACAAGTCTGTCGATACTGTTGCCAATGAAGAATATGTTTTGAGTTATCCAATAGAATTCGTTGGACTTCCAGGATTGCTTCCGCATAATCTCCAATAGAAAGTTGGAGCCACTATTATTATCCTTCGTAATATCAATCAACCCTGTTTGTCTAATGGTACAAGACTTGCTATTAAAAGGTTGATGGCTTATGTAATTGAATCTACTATTTTAATTGGAATTCCACGTATCCCAATGATTCCGTTTGATATACCATTTGAATTTACACGACTTCAGTTTCCTGTTCGCCTTGCTTTTGCGATTACCATTAATAAGGCAGACTATGGGTTTTGTGTATTTACACCGAAAATGGAAAAACAACAAATGTTGTTTACCACAGAGCATTACAATAAAAGTAGTTTGTCACTGATTTAAATGAATTTTTAATTTTCTTTTTTGCACTACGAAGTGTGCAGGGAGTTCGCTAGTATTTATATATATATATATATATATATATATATATATATTGATATATATATATATATATATATCATGGTGTAGCTTCAAATGTCTCGACTGGGCTTTAAAACCGTTCATTTGTTTCTTAAATCAAATCATAATTTCTTTTTTTTAGGTATATGAAATGTGTTTCGAAACAAAATAGACACCAAAAAAATCAAACACAAAAAAAAAGAGTAAAAAAATATTAGAGTTAAAAAGCAACTCATCAATAAACTATTCTATTCATAACTGGTTGTGTTTCACAAAATGAAATGTTTTGTGAATCAACACTAAAAAATGTTTAACAAAAATATATCTTATACATATATTTATGTTTATATACATACCACACTGTTGCAAAGAATGGCAGTAGACTTCAAATGGTTTGATGTTTTATGAAACTTGTCGAATAATACAAAACAAAAATTTAAAACAAACAAAATAGAATGAATAGAAAGAATCAAACAGGTTTGATGTAACGCGACCATTCGAAAACAAATAGAAAAAATAGAAACGAAACAATGTTTGATTCCTTTTTTTCGAATGTTTTTTAGATTTGAATGTTTTAATAAGAAAACACAAATGATTCTAAAAAAACTCGAAACACAGAATTGACAATTTTTATTCGTTTTTTAGTTGGAAAGAAATTTATAAGTAAGAATAACTATTGTTTATAATAAAAATTATTTTGAGTGGAAAATATATTAAAATTATTATGTATGTATGTATATAAACATAAATATATGTACATAAATATATGTATGAGATATTTTTTTGTTAAAAAATTTTTAGTGTTGATTCACAAAACATTTCGTTTTGTGAAACACAACCAGTTATGAATAGAATAGTCTATTGACGAGTTGTTTTTTAACTCTAAATTTTTTTTACTCTTTTTTTGTGTATGATTTGTTTGGTGTCTATTTTGTTTCGAAACATATTTCATATGCCTAAAAAAAACAAATTATGATTTGATTTAAAAAACAAATGAATGATTTGAAAGACCATTCGAGCCATTTGAAGCTACACTATGATACATACATACATACATTATAATTATATCCTTCACAAAAATGTGAAAGGGTATATCTAGGTTTGTCATTCCGTGTGTAATTTGTTCGATATCAATATGCGACCCCATAAAGTATATATATTCTGGATCCTTATGAATAGCGATGACGATTGAGCGATGTCCGTCTGTGTGTACGTGAAATCGGTTTTCCCAAGCCCCCAGAAGAGCTAGAGACTCCATTTTTGGACTGCGTGATTGGAAGTGAGCTAACTTAGAGTGGTATTTAAAAAAAATCGGAAGGACGGTTCCAGAGCTGGGAAGCTTACACCTATTTCTCGACGCAAAATTAACACCAAAAACCGATCATTTTTTTGTGTATTTGAAAATCGAAACTATTTCATGCTCTGGGACTCCTCAATAGTCCATTTAAAACTAAAAAAAAAATTTTCCAGGGATGGGATATTAAAAATTTTTTTTTTGCACATTCGGTATTTTGTGGTACATATAATAACTAAAATGTTTAAAATTTTAAGTTTTTCTTAAATAAAACAGTTTTTGGCGTAATGAAGATTTGCATCGATGAAAAAAAAAATTAAAAAATTTAAAGTTCCCATCCAGGGTTAGGAAACTAAAATTTTTTTTATACAATAAACTAACCAAAAATCAACTGTCGTCGTTTTTTCTGGTTAAAATTACTTTTTATTTCGGCAAAACAAAATTGGTATCAAAAATTAAAAAAAACATCAAAATTTCGATTCCAGGGTTCGGTACTGCAATATATTGTAGTATATGAAAGTGGTAACAAATTTGTAATTTTTCTTAAACAAAACCGCTTTATACATCATGACGACTTCCATTGGTAAAAAATAATTTAAAAAAATTAAATTTTCGATTGGAGGCATCGGAAATTGAATTTTCTTAACACATTCGGTATTTCGTGGTACATATAATAATTAAAATGTTTAAAAATTTTAAGTTTTTCTTAAATAAGCCATTTTATACATCAGAGAGATTTGCATATATGGAAAAAAATTTAAAAAATTAAAAATTCTTATCCAGGGTTAGGAAATTTTAATATTTTTTGTACATTAAAATAACTAAAAATCAACTAACGTCGTTTTTTCTGGTTAAAATTATTTTTTGTCCTGGCAAAACAGAATTTGTATCAAAAATTAAAAAAAAGCAAATTTCGACTCCAGGGTTCGAAAATTGATTTGCATTGTAGTACATGAATGTGACAGAAATGGTTACAAATTTGTAGTTTTGCTTAAATAAAACCACTTTATACATCATGAAGACTTGCATTGGTAAACAATTATTTTAAAAAGTTTTAATTTTCGTTTCCAGGGATGGAAAATTGAAATATCTTTTGGGCACATTCGGTATTTTGTGGTACATATAATAACTAAAATGTATAAATATGTTAAGTATTCATTAAATAAAACCGTTTTTGGTAACATGAAGATTTGCATGGATGAAAAAAAATTTTTAAATTTAAAGCTCCCATCCAGGATTAGAAAATTTGAACTTTTTAATAAAATAACATAACCAAAAATCAACTAACGTCGTTTTTCTTGGTTACGATTTTTTAATCTAACAAAACAAATTTGGTATACATGCATTGGTACAAGATTATTTAAAAAAACTGTGGCAAATTGATTTTTCTTTTTGGCACATTCGGTATATTGTGGTACATATAGTAATTAAAATGTTTAAAAATTTTAAGTTTTTCTTAAACAAAACCATTTTTTTATCAAGAAGATTTGCATCGATGAAAAATAAATTTAAAAATTTAAAGTTCCCATCCAGGGTTCCGAAATTTAAAATTTTTTATACAATACATAACCAAAAATCAATTAACGTCGTTTTTTCCAAGTTAAAATTATTTTTTATTTCGGCAAAACAAAATTGGTATTAAAAATTAAAAAAAAAATAAAAATTTCGATTCCAGGGTTAGATACTGCAATATATTGTATAACATGAACGTTACCAAAATTGTTAAAAACTTGTACTTTTGCTTAAATAAAACCGCTTTCACATTATGAATACTTTTATTTTTGAAAAATTAAAATTTCGTTTCCAGGGTTGGGAAATTTTGAACATTTTGTTAAGTAACCATAAATGCAACTGAAGTTGTTTTTATTTTTTGATAACTGAAATTTTGTTATAGTTAGAAAGCAGACGTAGGTTAGTGAAGGGTATATAAGATTCGGCACAGCCGAATATAGCACTTTTACTTGTTTAAATATATATTTTTCACTCAAAATAATTTTTATTATAAACAATAGTTATTCTTACTTATAAATTTCATTTCAAGTAAAGAACGAATAACAATTGTCAATTCTGTGTTTCGAGTTTTTTTTAGAATCATTTGTGTTTTCTTATTAAAACGTTCAAATGTAAAAAACTTTCAAAAAAAAGGAATCAAACATTGTTTCATTTCTATTCTCTCTATTTGTTTTCGAATGGTCTCGTTACATCAAACCTGTTTGATTCTATTCATTCTATTTCGTTTGTTTTAAATTTTTGTTTTGAATTATTCGACAAGTTTCATGAAACATCAAATCATTTGAAGTCTACTGCCATTCATTGCAACAGTATGATATATATATATATATATATATATATATATATATACATATACATATATATTTATGTATATATATATATATATATATATATATATATATATGTATGTATACATTATATATGTTATATAAACACTGGTTGACAGCTAATTAGAAACGCTTCTATTCAAAAAAACATACCCAATAAAATGAATATAAATATTCATTTATTTTAATAAATTATGTAAATATTAAAAAAATATTTTTTTAAACAATTATTTTTTGTATCTTATTCGACCTTGTTTTTTACTTAAATTCTTCTTATAACTATTCTTCAGGCTCTAGGACTTAGACCTAGAGCCTGAAGAATAATTATATGAAGAAATATTTTTTTATTTATTTTATTTAATCAGCATAATTCTTCAGGACATTGAAAACATTTTAATACA
>OY776276.1:70785758-70820758 GCA_963675445.1 Linnaemya vulpina | reverse complement strand
TTTATTCGCGTACTCATGCATATGACGTGGGCTGTGCATGGACCGTGTATCATATTTTGTACAACAACATCATATAATTCAGGATCACTTATTTGATCTGGAATTTCAGAACATATAACATTGTCAACTTTGCTCAAATTGCCACGCCCATAAAAAAATCTCGACCTGATGGGATAAAACCGAAAAAAGATCCATATAGTGCACATAGTTTTATGCAAATTAGGATTTGGCTGCTGAGCAGTGTAGTTAAAAACTGCCTTCTATTTGAAGATGCTGTTAAGGATAATAAAGCTATTGGTAAGGAAAGCCAATATAGGTGACTATGATGTTATCAAACTCGTTATTACTCTTATTAGAGGGTATGTTAATATTATTAGTGAGGAAATGGAATTGTGCTCTATTTCACATGTATAGCAATAGCATGATGTGTAGCAAATCATAGAAAAACAATTGAGAGAAATTCACAAAAAATTTTCAAGTTTTAAGGGCATGTATAAATGTTGAAAACATTACATTTACTGTTTCAAATGGGCTACTATATCTGCACTGCATACATTTGATATTAAACACAGATAACGCTGCACTGCATATAACATTGTAGACATAAACATTGATATTATGCACTTGCAATTGAAAGTTCCGGTTAGCATATTAGCGTGAATGTAATTGGATATAACAACGAAAGCAATGAATTTTGTTAGACCATAACATAACCGCATAAAGGAAAAACCTAAGTATTTGAATTTGCTACTAGAAAACCGTGTTGCCACTTCAAAAAAAATATTCTGACCAAAATATTTTAAAAAGTTACCAAATTTGAGAAAAAGTAACCGAATTTAAAATGCACTGTTTTATTTGGAAAACAACATAAAAATTTATTTGAAGTTGAAAGAATTAATAGAGATAGGGATGCTCTCGTTTAACCCAGCGGGTTCGATTTTTGATCTCGTTGAGTACGGTCTCTTACTGAATATCGGATTGCAGTTTAAAACAAGCAAATCAACGTTTAAACTCCCAAGACAGTATTTTTATGTTTGTACTCTCGGTATTTGTTTTATTGAACTCTAGTGCGCGCCGAATTGCAAAATAGTTGCTGGGCTAGCAAAATACAAATGTCCCAGGGGCCTAAATCTCATAATCTAGGTTTAAAAAAATCTAATATGAAGAGATAGATAACAAACTTAAATGATCTCCAACAGTTGTTGGGTAAGGATTCAATTTACAAACGCACGTCTATTGGAACCAAGGTTTTTCCACAAAATACAGCTTCATACGAGAAATGTAAAAATATCTTACTGGGCAAAAAAATTGAATTCCACACCTTTAGTTTGAAAGAAAATCGTCTTTACACTATGTTCCTATATGGACTTCCAAAGCTAAGAATTGATGATATCAGAACGGATATACAAGATATATCATTTGAACCCTTCATCTATTACGGAAGTGAACACCAAATACAGATCAGTATATCATGCTGTTTACAAGGATCAATTTGCTAGAACAAATTTCAACCCAAAATCACTGAACAATGTGTCTTCACTATGCAATATTATAGTCTCTCGGAAAAAATACAAACCAAGAAAAACCGACAACCCAACCCAATGCTGGAATTGTCTGATATATGGTCATGGAGGTGAACACTGTAATCGCTTTCCAGCTTGTATGATATGTGCCAACCAACACCACACTAAAGATTGCCCACTCCAGAATCAAGGCAAAATGCCAGCGGTATTTTCTTGTTTCAATTGTAAAAAAAATGGTAAAGAACGCATTGATCACTCGGCAAATGATATTAATGGCCCTTTTCGAGCACTCTATTTAGAGACAAGAGCTAAAGCAACAAGAAAAAACAATCGCAGTTATAACAACAATAAACAAAGTTCATCAAAGTACGTCAATAATAATATCAACATTACCAACCCAAACAACAACAAAAACCCTATTGATAATGCTTTTTCATATGCAAATTGCGTGAGAGGAAATAATGATCTTCTTAATATAGATGAACTCTTTAACATATTTACAACAGCATTAAGCGATCTCCAAAAATGCACAACAAAAGTATAGCAAATACAAATTGTAATGTCAGTGATTAAGTATGCATATGGCTTACGTTAATAATAATGGATTAAAAATTCTTCATTGGAATGCGAATGGCATTTCCAACTTTACACATTTACTTCAATTTGAAACTTTAATCGAAAGAAAATATATTTACATAGCCTCTTTTAATGAAACTCACCTAAAAGAAGGGCACAAAACTTATTTTAAAAATTCTATAGTTCACCGTAATGATAGAATTGCTTTACGAGGGGGAGTTGTAGCACTTATTGTACGCAGATCAGTCCAACACAAATTTCTACCAATTATAAACTCACTAGGAATAGAAAATCTATCAATTGAAATAAAAGTAAATAATAGAAGGTTTATTATATGCACTGCGTACTCTCCAAAATATAAAAATAGTTTTGCAAATGACATTAAAAAACTAACTTCATTTAACGAAGACTACATCATACTAGGCGACTTCAATGCAAGACATTATACATGGAATTGTATGAGTAACAACACTGCAGGCAATGTATTGTTTCAACTTGAGCAGTCAAACAACTTTTTAATAAATTATCTCAGCGTTCCAAGTTTTTACCCTTCCTAAAGAAATAGAAAACCCTCAATTATTGACTTGGTATTAACCAATAGTTCATTAAATATCGATATGGATGTACTCGAATATGACATTCCTTCGGATCACAGACCAATTGTTTGCAAAATTGCAAATGTATCGGTTAACGAAAGAAATATGCATCACTATAATTATAAACTTACTGAGTAGTTGGTATTTAAAAATATAATAAAAAACAAAATCACCATTAACATAACCACATATAACTCAAAGTACTTAATTGATTCAGCGATAAGTAAATTTATTAAAATTGTTCTTGAAGCTCAGAACGACTGCGCTCCATTATTTCTGCCCAGCGGCAAGACTACCCTGCCAGAAAATACAAGTTTAATACAAACTAGAAAAAAAAGCACAGCGGGCATCAAACCCATCGGATGTAAGCTGGTATATATATAATGTATTAAACTGCTAACAAATATTATCAACAAAGATATAAGTTCTTTTCGTAACGAAAAATGGAAAAACTTGTTATCAACGTTGAGGCCAGGAGATAAATCGTTTTGGAAAATTAGCCGGAGTTTGACAGGCAAAAAACGGGAAAAAGTTCCATATCTGCTAGAATTATTAATATTAAAATTAACACTGACAAAGAAATGTCAGAACTATTGTCCAATAGTTTTTATGCCTCTAGCAGGCTTACAATAGCATATAACCACTCTATCGATAAAGTGGTAACTATAAGGTCAAAACCCTCAAATCCTTAAATTCATATACCGATAATTTAAATCTGATATCGCCCACTGAGTTGTATACTTTGATCTCTACTCTCGAAACATCTAAAAGTCCGGGGTTAGATTGTGTTTCCAATATTCTAATAAAAAATTTACCTCATACGGCAATAAGATTATTATTGATAATTTTTAACAGTTCCTTCAAAATCAATTATTTTCCAATATATATGCCGATAAGCTTATTAAGTAACCTTGGCAAACTATTCGAGGAACTTATTCAAAATCGAATTTACAATGTGGTTGATAATATCTCAATGTGAGCAATTTGGGTTTAAAAAGCAACATAGTGCAGTTACCAAATAAATCGTATCACTAACATTATTAAATCTAACAAGAAAATTAAACAATCTACAGGATTGAGAGCTCTGGACATTGAAAAGGCATTTGACACCGTTTGGCACAACGGTCTTATTTACAAAATGCTTAAAGCTAATATACCGAGATATCTCTGCAGGATTGTCGCTGATTTTCTCACTGATAGAACATTCGTAGTCGATATTAACGGAACTCTTTCCACAAGGTTCAATATTATCACCTTTATTGTGTTCAATATACACATCGGATTTTTCCCCACCGCCGTGCATGAAAGTTGCATATTATGCGATTGATATGGCTCTCATAAGTCAAGTAAACTCACTAAAGCAATGTTAAAAAATGGAAAAAGGGTTTTCTGCATGCAACAAACACTTTCATAAATGGAAAATAAAAATAAACCCTCATAAGACTCAGGCTATTATATTCCCCTACAAAAAGTCCCCCAAACGCTTACCTACTCGTCAGCTAAGTTTCCAAAATGAGAACCTGATAATTAGAAAAGATGTCAAATATCTTGGTGTATGTCTTGATAAGAAACTTACATACTCGAAGCACATTGGTGAAATCTGTAAGAAGTCCATGAAAACAAACAGAACGTTGTGGCCACTTCTAAATAAACGGTCAAACCTTAACCTTAAGAACAAAAATTTACTGTTTAAAAGTGGTGTTAGACCAATCTTAACTTATGCAAGCCCAATCTGGTACAATGCAGCAAAAACACATTTGAAGTAAAAAAAGCTGGAGATACTCAACCCAACTTCTCCACAATGAAACTGGATACCAGCCTTCATAACTACATGACTTCATAAGAAAACTCATCAGTAAATATCATGAAAAAATTTAAAATTCCCCGTATCAACTGATAAGGGAATGTAAAGATTTAGCTGAATAAGTTCCAAAAATTAATTATTATGTAGAAAATAGAGTGTATTATCCTTAGATAACTCCATGGTATACCGGGTACATTTTCTACCGCTTTACATTAAAATCTTTTTTAATATAAAGGTTTTTCCTATTTTCCTTTGACTAAAGTTATAATTAGACAAGTAATATCAAGATTTTTATTATAAGAACTACTCGTTGCAATATCTATTGGTAAAATCTCAAACATTTTAAGTTTATAGGCTAAATACAAAGTAAATAATGATGAATTACAAATTGAAATTAATATACACACATCTATTAAATTTGATTATCTTGCTCTCTTATGAATAGCATAATACAAAAGATAATGTAAATAATATGACAACCAGGAAAAAATTTTTATGCGGGTCGTAATATTACAACCTGCATAGAACATATTCGCCAAACATATGTTGTCAAACATATTTCATCTTATTTTGTGTAGTTATTTGTTCGAATAATACAAAACATTGCTTAGTTTGCCTAAAGCATTCAACAATGAAACTTGTTAGGCGGAGTGTGTTATTATTTTTTAAAAAATTGTTATTGTTCATGTACTTTTATTTTGCTAGAATAGATCCTGTGTCCGAAGCGAAAAATACCACTGCGTAAATTAATGTAGGGTAAATAATACTTGTATTGTTGTTAGATAAACAAAAATGTACATTATTATGATATACATATAATATAAACATATTTTGTATACCTTTTTTATTTATATACACATATATATACATATATATATATATATATATATATATATATATATATATATATATATATACATATATATATATATATATATATATATATATATATAAATTCAAACCATAAAAGTTTGACTTAATGTATAATGGAACAAAAAATTCAGAAAAATAGGACATGAAGAAAATAATTAAACCGTAACACGGGTATTAAAAACAAAAACGTGTTAACATCAGGTTGATACAGTTCTCGGATTCTTTTTCATAATTAAATTTGTGTAAATAGGAACTGTTATCACATTCAACTTAGCCACCTAAACAGTGGTGATAAACACAATATACACATGAGCACCGAAGATGAAAGTGTTGCGACTTTCGAAAACAGCTGTTCTGCTCTGCTGTGTAAGTTGAATCAAACTGATGTTGACTTTCCTGTGTGCCTTGGAATATTTATCATCATGCCTTTCTGAGATTTTAAATAATTTCGAACAATTAGCCTATGAATATTAATTCAATTTAACATAGCAATATAAAATGTTCGTAAAAATAATTACTTTGAAAATAATTGTAATTAATTTTTTTTATTCAAATAAAATGGTCTTATGCAATATACATAAATTCTATTACGTTATTGTTAATTAAGGCTAAAACATTTAGGTTTTCTGTAAAATATAATATAATAAAGGATACCTCCATATTGGTAAAATCTAGAGATTTGGAGGTTTTGATAAAAACAATTTAAACCTTCACAAAAATGTTTGTATAGAAAAAAAATTTTATTAGTTATTAGAAATATTTTGCGTATTTTATAATTTTTTATTTATTTATCTTAAATAAAACAATTTTTGGCGTAATGAAGATTTGCATCGATGAAAAAAAAAATTAAAAAATTTAAAGTTCCCATCCAGGGTTAGGAAATTTAAATTTTTTTATACAATAAACTAACCAAAAAACAACTGTCGTCGTTTTTTTCTGGTTAAAATTACTTTTTATTTCGGCAAAACAAAATTGGTATCAAAAATTAAAAATAACATCAAAATTTCGATTCCAGGGTTCGGTACTGCAATATTTTGTAGTACATGAAAGTGGTAACAAATTTGTAATTTTTCTTAAACAAAACCGCTTTATACATCATGACGACTTCCATTGGTAAAAAATAATTTAAAAAAATTAAATTTTCGATTGGAGGAAATTGAATTTTCTTAACACATTCGGTATTTCGTGGTACATATAATAATTAAAATGTTTAAGAAATTTTAAGTTTTTCTTAAATAAGCCATTTTATACATCAGGAAGATTTGCATATATGGAAAACAAAATTTTAAAAATTAAAAATTCTTATCCAGGGTTAGGAAATTTTAATATTTTTTGTACATTAAAATAACTAAAAATCAACTAACGTCGTTTTTTCCTGGTTAAAATTATTTTTTGTCCTGGCAAAACAGAATTTGTATCAAAAATTAAAAAAAAGCAAATTTCGATTCTAGGGTTCGAAAATTGATTTGCATTGTAGTACATGAATGTGACAGAAATGGTTACAAATTTGTAGTTTTTCTTAAATAAAACCACTTTATACATCATGAAGACTTGCATTGGTAAACAATTATTTTAAAAAGTTTTAATTTTCGTTTCCAGGGATGAGAAATTGAAATATCTTTTGGGCACATTCGGTATTTTGTGGTACATATAATAACTAAAATGTATAAATATGTTAAGTATTCATTAAATAAAACCGTTTTTGGTAACATGAAGATTTGCATGGATGAAAAAAAATGTTTAAATTTAAAGTTCCCATCCAGGATTAGGAAATTTGAATTTTTTAATAAAATAACATAACCAAAAATCAACTAACGTCGTTTTTCTTGGTTAAAATTTTTTAATCTAGCAAAACAAATTTGGTATACATGCATTGGTACAAGATTATTTAAAAAAACTGTGGCAAATTGATTTTTCTTTTTGGCACATTCGGTATTTTGTGGTACATATAGTAATTAAAATGTTTAAAAATTTTAAGTTTTTCTTAAACAAAACCATTTTTTTTATCAAGAAGATTTGCATCGATGAAAAATAAATTTAAAAATTTAAAGTTCCCATCCAGGGTTCCGAAATTTAAAATTTTTTTATACAATACATAACCAAAAATCAATTAACGTCGTTTTTTCCAAGTTAAAATTATTTTTTATTTCGGCAAAACAAAATTGGTATTAAAAATTAAAAAAAAAAAAATTAAATTTCGATTCCAGGGTTAGATACTGCAATATTTTGTATAACATGAACGTTACCAAAATTGTTAAAAACTTGTACTTTTGCTTAAATAAAACCGCTTTCACATTATGAAGACTTTTATTTTTGAAAAATTAAAATTTCGTTTCCAGGGTTGGGAAATTTTGAATATTTTTTTAAGTAACCATAAATGCAACTGAAGTTGTTTTTATTTTTTGGTAACTGAAATTTTGTTATAAGTTAGAAAGCAGACGTACGTTAGTGAAGGGTATATAAGATTCGGCCCAGCCGAATATAGCACTTTTACTTGTTTTAATATATTTTTCACTCAAAATAATTTTTATTATAAACAACGAATAACAATTGTCAATTCTGTGTTTCGAGTTTTTTTAGAATCATTTGTGTTTTCTTATTAAAACGTTCAAAAGTAAAAATCTTTCAAAAAAAAGGAATCAAACATTGTTTCATTTCTATTCTTTCTATTTGTTTTCGAATGGTCTCGTTACATCAAACCTGTTTGATTCTATTCATTCTATTTCGTTTGTTTTAAATTTTTGTTTTGAATTATTCGACAAGTTTCATGAAACATCAAATCATTTGAAGTCTACTGCCATTCATTGCAACAGTATGATATATATATATATATATATATATATATATATATACATATACATATATATTTATGTATATATATATATATATATATATATATATATGTATACATTATATATGTTATATAAACACTGGTTGACAGCTAATTAGAAACGCTTCTATTCAAAAAAACATACCCAATAAAATGAATAAAAATATTCATTTATTTTAATAAATTATGTAAATATTAAACAAATATTTTTTTAAACAATTATTTTTTGTATCTTATTCGACCTTGTTTTTTACTTAAATTATTCTTATAACTATTCTTCAGGCTCTAGGACTTAGACCTAGAGCCTGAAGAATAATTATATGAAGAAATATTTTTTTATTTATTTTATTTAATCAGCATAATTCTTACAGGCCATTGAAAACATTTTCATACAGCATTAAATTTAAATCAAAATATTGTAATTAAGATACGGATATAAAACTAATTATTCAAGTTATTAATGATATTTCCTTTAATGCTGTCAGGATGGGTTGAATAATCAATTATGTCGTAAAGGTTGTTAAATTCTGCACACATTCGACGGAATGGATCAGAGTTACCATAATTAGTGCGAAAATATTGTAGCTTGAGATGCATGTAATATTTTGTCGGGCGTTGTGGAATCATACATTCAATTTTACCCAGCAGTACGTCGAAAACGGTAATACCGTTGATTAAGTTTAAAATAAATAAAACATTCATACATTTTCTTCTAGTTTTTAATGTAGGGAGCTTGATAAGAGATAGGCGACTTTCATATGATGGAAGATTTGCATTTGCATTCCAGGGCAGGCTTCTAAAACAAAATATCAAAAATTGTATTTGAACAGATTCAATTTTCTTAGTATGAACTTCATATTGGGGATCCATATTCCAAAATAGGTCTTACAAGAAAAATATATATTTGCTTTATAACCTACGGATCGTCAAACTCCTTTCCCCAACGCTTAATAAAACCAAGTACTCCTTTAGCTTTATTTATAATCTGGGAGATATGCGGGTTGAAAGTTAGCTTAGTGTCCAGTAGTACACCAAGATCAAGAAATAAATCGACTTTTTTAACTGCATGTTCGTTAATTCTGTAGGTACATTGTATGGGTAAAGTAAAACTCAAAATACTTTTTAGTCTCAAAAATATTTTGCGAGCTTATTTTGTTCTATTAATTATATCTGCGACACCTAATTAGAAACGATTTCACATTATTAGATTAAAAAGATTTATATAAAGCTGTTTTACTTGCTTTCTCTTAATACCTTGTTGCAAAGCCCTTTTGCTTTATAACTGCCTTACATCGGTTTCGCAGTGATACTATTAGACGTCGACATCGCTCTACAGGTATCGCCTACCACACTTTTTTACTTCATCAAAAAGAGCCGCCATATTTGTAATATTTTTGCCATTAATGGCTCTTTTTACGTCCGCCATATATGTTCTATGGGGCTTAAGTCGGGACTGGACGACGGCCACTCCAAAATATTGATAGAAATATCGTCAAAGAACATTTTTGTCTGCCTCGCCGTGTGCTTCGGATCGTTATCCAGCTGAAATTGCCATTTTACAGGCAACGTTTCCTCAGCATAACATTACTTAGGGTTTTTGTAAATATTTCCTTATGCAATATCCCACCAATTTTGTTAATTGAGCCAACTCCATGCCAGGAAGAGCAGCACGAAAGAAGCTACTTCTGACTGAAATTCAAAGAAAAAGACGTGGTAAGTTTGCCAAGTCCCATTGGATCTGGAATGACAACCAATGGAAATATGTGCTCTGGAACGATGAAATAATGATTAATCGCTTTGGTCCTGATGCTCAGAGGTATGTTAGACGCACCATTGGCCAAGAATATAATCCTCGCTACGTTTCACGGGTAGTAAAGCATGGTGAAGGATCAATTATGAAGTGGGGATGTTTAAATATATATATATATATATATATATATATATATATATTTGGTATAAAAATATTCATTGTAATATGTTAATGTTGAAAAAGTTTGTTTTACTATAAATTTTTTATGTTGAAATAAAAAAAATAAAAACAAATTATATGTTATTGAATATGAAAAACAAATATTGTGAATAGCTTTTCATGTCATGTTTCAAAACCATTTGTCTATAAAATTTTAACAATTTTTATTTCCTGAACAAACTGCTAACGCAATATCGAATAAAACTTAGACTAAATAAAATTTAATAAAAAACGACCATGCTTGAGTAATATAATAAACTGATAAGGTTAATAAAGATAAATCAATATATATATATATATATATATATATATATATATGTACATACATATATATATATATATATATATATATATATATATATATTTATATTGTGTGCCTTATGTACGCTTCTGCTTTAGGAATAATTCTAATAATAATATATTCAGTTTTTTTTTAAGACAAAGTTTTTATTACTTAACATATCATACCCCATTTTAGTTGATTGTATATGATTAAAAAAAATATTTCAATTAAGAGAACACGCCTGATTTTGTCGGATGATACTGAAAAGTTTTCTAAGAAGGAACGAAAGAAGAGTTCCTAAGAATATAACAAGCAAGGAACATTTTTGGAAACAGTATACATATATAAATCTTACATTGATTTACACCTCGCAGTTCAATGTTCGATCAAATTTCAGCAATTAAATTTTAAAATTTTAGTTGCCCAACTTATTTGATGTTTGCGTGTTGTTCCCATGATTTAAAAAGGGTGTGCACATTGTTGTTTTTTTTATAATGTTAGGGTAGGCGTGGGAATTGCTGTCTGTCCACACATATGTGACCGTGGGAATTTCTGTCTGTGTATATATAGTGGTTGTGTGATCGTTAGTCTGTCTGTATGTGCACTTGGGACTACATGTCCGTCCAGATGCCTGTGTGGAAATTCGTGTCCGTTCATATGTCAGCTAGGAACTCTATCTGTCCATTTGTGCTGTATACGCCTTGTGAATAATAAAATTTAAAAATATTGTTAGGAAATACACTATTTTAAAAGTTTTGTATATTCGTATGTAGATGGCACCAATAAATGTGGCTCTTTTCTTCTTGTTGTAGTTGGATTTCTTCTTATATCTTTTGATCGGAAAATGTTTCTGTGTTTTCTTACGATTTTCATCCAGAAGTTCAGTAGTTTGTTAATATAATTTTTTCATTTGGAGTATTTCAATATATGTTTTTATTAATATTGAATTTGTTCATTTTGTGCATGACGGTCATCGATGGAATTTATTTAGTGATCTGGATAGTGTGATATCTGTATTTTTCAGTGTGCTATATTTCAGTCTGAAGAGTGGTTTGAATTTTGAGTGGCGATTCCAATTGTTCTGTCCGTTAGACAGACTGTGTGTGTGCAGATTGATGCGACTATACCACAGTCCACTTTTGATTTTCTGCTGTGAAAACATACCTAAGTACATAATTTTTTTTTAATAAAAAGGCGTTTCGTTAAACATCGTTTCTATTTTTATTAACAGGTATTTTAAGCAAATCGACTCCAATTACGCCCGCTGCTTCTATCAAAAATTGATCATTGCTAACTTCATAGAGGAAAAGAAGCAATGGTATGTATATATTGGGAATTATTTGCACATCCAATATATAAATACCACGTTTGATAATACCTCACTTGAGCTTTGTTGGCTTTCTGTTATGTTTGGGTTAGTATTAATACTCAAAAGCCAATCCTTATATCCTGTCCACATGCCTTCATATGCTTCCATTTGTTACGTGCATTAGATGCAGCTACTTGTTGACATTATATTGCTAGTAAAAAGATCCTCATCTCATATAACGTTAATCTCTTTTCCAGAAAAAATTTTAAATTTTTTACACATTTTAACTGAAAATGGCCACATTCTGTCATTTAAAACCAAAAAATTTATTAGAAATGAATCCCAAATTCCTCACGAAAAATAATTCCTGTTCTAAAACTTCTCTAAGATGCCACTTTTTAGAAAAGAAGTGAAAAAATGTTGCATGTTTTCCAGAAAAGAAAACACTATTAGAGTATTATATAAAAAATGTTCAAAACAATGTAAACATACATATTTTAATAAAATTGTTTATATGACATATATTCGTGAAATATTTATATCATAATGTCCTGCTTTTATTTAATACTCTCGCTTTTTTAATTCAAATGTCCAGCTTTTTGTTACTCTCAATCTGGCAAGCCTAACTACAATATTTGCCTACTTCGCAGATTCCTTCACTACAAAACTTTGTGACGTATATGCATCCATAAGTATGTCTCTGTACCCTGTATAACAAATTCTCTTCGAATCTTTGTAACGTATTTGTATGCATAACCATTTCCCTGCACTCTGTATATATCATGCATAAACATGTCTCTGTCTAAGCCAGAAGTCAGTACATTTTCGTATCAAAAAGCACCAAGTCGTGCAAATTGCAAAGTTTTGTCAGTATATGTATATATTTAAATATCCATAAATAAACTAAGTAGGTTAAAAAAAATATTAGTTCCGCAATGTTTCGTTGTATATCTGTAAAAAGAATACAGATACCAACACTGTTTTTTAGAACACTGTAAAAGTCATGAACAAAATAATATTCAACCTTAAACAATCACATACTATAACCCAATTGTGTGGAACAATTTGCAACATTAATTTTTAATGCAGTACCAATCTCCAGTGCAATATCAATATTCAATGCAGTTTCCAGAATGTCCTTTCTGCATGTACAATCTTGCAGTTTCATGCAACCACATCTTACTACCTATGGAAGTTTCATATCTTATTCAACTTACCTTACCTATGCAGTGCGAACAAAATAATATTCCCAATTAGAAACCAAGCAATTTGCCCATAGCGACTCCTCCTCAAGAGTTTGATAACTATGAATGTCGAGACCTGAATATAAATCAACTTGATGGAAAAAATTATAATATCGATGAAGCGGAAGTGGATATATCTAATTCTGCGAATGATGAATAGGCTCAATCTGTAAACGAAACCAAATATTATGTGATAAACAGTGCTTTTAAAAATAACATTATAACCAGGTACAGGGACTTAATGCGCTAACAAATTGTGTCTTAGGTACCTAATATATGCCAAAAAGAATGTGAAATATGCACTAAAATAATAAAATATGAACTTATTTTTGATATATATATATATATATATATATATATATATATGTATATATATATATATATATATATATATATATGTGTGTGTGTGTGTGTATGAAAGTGCAAATATATAAATATACAATATAAATAGAAATTAAAAACTATTCCTATTCATTTAGATTTAAAAATAACATTTGCTTTATATTTTCAAATGTTAAGTGCAAAAGCTTTTGTACATTGAAAAATATCTTTCAACGCATATTAATAATTATATTTCTTTAATGTATATTTATATATTTGCACTTTCATACACACACACACACACACATATATATATATATATATATATATATATATATATATACATATATACATATATATATATATATATATATATATATATATATATGTATATATATATATATATATATATATATATATATGTGTGTGTGTGTGTGTGTGTGTATGAAAGTGCAAATATATAAATATACAATATAAATAGAAATTAAAAACTATTCCTATTCATTTAGATTTAAAAATAACATTTGCTTTATATTTTCAAATGTTAAGTGCAAAAGCTTTTGTACATTGAAAAATATCTTTCAACGCATATTAATAATTATATGTCTTTAATGGAATATATTTCTTTAACGGAATCAACACCGCCGGCTACTAGTCTTATTTGCAGAAATCTAATATTTTTTTAATAACGGTATATTGTTTTCTCCGACCTTTTTTACTAATAATGCCCTCGACCGCATTAATTTTATTTCTAGCTTCATCAATTTTTTTCATATGGCTGGGCGATGAACTAAATTGTTGATGGTTATCAATTATATAAATGAGAAACTCAGAATTTGTATTAATAAATTTACAATTTTTTTATTTTCTTTATTGCTGTAGCGTCTTCTTCATATAAAGTTTTCACGTTCCCCATCTTGTTATAAAAGGTTGAGGGCGAAGCTTTACATCAGGATACTTTTGTTTTAATAATGCTACCCGCGTAATAACTTCTGAAAAATAATTCTGTTGTCGAAGTTTTAATTTCTAACAACATATGACAAAATAATATGCAGTAATAAAAAGTTTATGCAAAAATATGCATTTTTACCAAAATATGCACTATCAAATCGGTGCCATTTTTAAGCAAATTCATTAATTCGTAAAGATATTTCAGTTTTGCTATAATCCGCCATAAGGGAAAACACATGCATCTGCATGAAACCCCTGTCACTGATTATAACATTTGGAATTCCAATAGCACTGCTCTGCAAAAAATCATTTTTTGTCTCTCCTTTAAATAAAACTATGTGCACCATATGGATTTTGTTGCGTTAAACTCTCGATTCGAAGTCACAGTTAAATGAAAAATACTATATTATAACTAGCGAACTCCCTGCACACTTCGTAGTGCAAAAAAGAAAATAAAAAATTAATTTAAATCAGTGATAAACTGCTTTAATTGTAGTGCTCTGTGGTAAACAACATTTGTTGTCATTCCATTTTCGTTGTAAATATACAAAACCGATAGTTTGCCAACGCGCGAACAGGTTACATAGAACTGTCCATGTGAGAAAACTGGATACACTAAATTCAGTCCACAAATTTCTAAAGATTGGCCTTGCGCCTTATTAATGGTAATCGCAAACGCAAGGCGAACAGGAAACTGAAGTCGTTTAATTTCAAATGGTATATTAGACGGAATCATTGGGATACGTGGAATGAATACATCTTCGCCTTTTAATTTTCCAGTTAAAATAGTTGCTTTAATTACATAAGCCATCAACCTTTTAATAGCAAGTCTTGTACCATTACACAAACGGGGTTGATTGATATTACGAAGCATAATAATAGTGGCTCCAACTTTCTATTGGAGATTATGCGGAAGCAATCCTGGTAGTCCAACGAAGTCTAAAATTTTATTGGATAATTCAAAATATCTTCTTCATTGGTAACAGTATCAACAGACTTGTACAGCACCACTTCGCCAGGAATCTTTGATTGTATAGCCATGTTTAATTCAGTAACATCTTTGTTCTTTGCCGATAAAGTTGCTCTGGCACTCAACCATGCATGGCATGTATATTGTTGTGTTATGTAAGTGAAAACACATTCAATAAATTCCTCTTTTGACTGTACGAAACGGCAAAAATCATTTGGCAATGTTATCAATCCATTATCATCAATAGGCGTTGCACCATTCCATATTTTCGGCAATTGCTTAGAGATGTTATCAGCGATGGATCATTCTGCAACTGAACACGAACGTTGATAGTGAGTTTCGATATTTTATCAAAGCTAAATAAATATGAAGACTAAGCAAGCCTTAATTTCATCGGCAGCTGCCGATCTAGGAATGACGGGCAATAAAATCAACGTACCACCAAACAACTCAGAGTTATCTCGGAGATCTTTCATTGTTCTTTCCAAAGCTTCTACAGACTTTTTATTCGCGTACTCATGCATATGACGTGGGCTGTGCATGGACCGTGTATCATATTTTGTACAACAACATCATATAATTCAGGATCACTTATTTGATCTGGAATTTCAGAACATATAACATTGTCAACTTTGCTCAAATTGCCACGCCCATAAAAAAATCTTGACCTGATGGGATAAAACCGAAAAAAGATCCATATAGTGCACATAGTTTTATGCAAATTAGGATTTGGCTGCTGAGCAGTGTAGTTAAAGACTGCCTTCTATTTGAAGATGCTGTTAAGGATAATAAAGCTATTGGTAAGGAAAGCCAATATAGGTGACTATGATGTTATCAAACTCGTTATTACTCTTATTAGAGGGTATGTTAATATTATTAGTGAGGAAATGGAATTGTGCTCTATTTCACATGTATAGCAATAGCATGATGTGTAGCAAATCATAGAAAAACAATTGAGAGAAATTCACAAAAAATTTTCAAGTTTTAAGGGCATGTATAAATGTTGAAAACATTACATTTACTGTTTCAAATGGGCTATTATATCTGCACTGCATACATTTGATATTAAACACAGATAACGCTGCAGTGCATATAACATTGTAGACATAAACATTGATATTATGCACTTGCAATTGAAAGTTCCGGTTAGCATATTAGCGTGAATGTAATTGGATATAACAACGAAAGCAATGAATTTTGTTAGACCATAACATAACCGCATAAAGGGAAAACCTAAGTATTTGAATTTGCTACTAGAAAACAGTGTTGCCACTTCAAAAAAAATATTCTGACCAAAATATTTTAAAAAGTTACCAAATTTGAGAAAAAGTAACCGAATTTAAAATGCACTGTTTTATTTGGAAAACAACATAAAAATTTATTTGAAGTTGAAATAATTAATAGAGATAGGAATGCTCTCGTTTAACCCAGCGGGTTCGATTTTTGATCTCGTTGAGTACGGTCGCCTCTTACTGAATATCGGATTAAAACAAGCAAATCAACGTTTAAACTCCCAAGACAGTATTTTTTATGTTTGTACTCTCGGTATTTGTTTTATTGAACTCTAGTGCGCGCCGAATTGCAAAATAGTTGCTGGGCTAGCAAAATAAAAATGTCCCAGGGGCCTAAATCTCATAATCTAGGTTTAAAAAAAGTCTAATATGAAGAGATAGATAATAAACTTAAATGATCTCCAACAGTTGTTGGGTAAGGATTCAATTTACAAACGCACGTCTATTGGAACCAAGGTTTTTCCACAAAATACAGCTTCATACAAGAAATGTAAAAATATCTTACTGGGCAAAAAAATTGAATTCCACACCTTTAGTTTGAAAGAAAATCGTCTTTACACTATGTTCCTATATGGACTTCCAAAGCTAAGAATTGATGATATCAGAACGGATATACAAGATATATCATTTGAACCCTTCATCTATTACGGAAATGAACACCAAATACAGCTCAGTATATAATGCTGTTTACAAGGATCAATTTGCTAGAACAAATTTCAACCCAAGATCACTGAACAATGTGTCTTCACTACGCAATATTATAGTCTCTCGGAAAAAATACAAACCAAGAAAAACCGACAACCCAACCCAATGCTGGAATTGTCTGATATATGGTCATGGAGGTGAACACTGTAATCGCTTTCCAGCTTGTATGATATGTGCCAACCAGCACCACACTAAAGATTGCCCACTCCAGAATCAAGGCAAAATGCCAGCGGTATTTTCTTGTTTCAATTGTAAAAAAAATGGTAAAGAACGCGTTGATCACTCTGCAAATGATATTAATGGCCCTTTTCGAACACTCTATTTAGAGACAAGAGCTAAAGCAAAAAAAAAAACAATCGCAGTTATAACAATAAACAAAGTTCATCAAAGTACGTCAATAATAATATCAACATTACCAACCCAAACAACAACAAAAACCCTATTGATAATGCTTTTTCATATGCAAATTGCGTGAGAGGAAATAATGATCTCCTTAATATAGATGAACTCTTTAACATATTTACAACAGTATTAAGCGATCTCCAAAAATGCAAAAAAAAAAATATAGCAAATACAAATTGTAATGTCAGTGATTAAATATGCATATGGCTTACGTTAATAATAATGGATTAAAAATTCTTCATTGGAATGCGAATGGCATTTCCAACTTTACACATTTACTTCAATTTGAAACTTTAATCGAAAGAAAATATATTTACATAGCCTCTTTTAATGAAACTCACCTAAAAGAAGGGCACAAAACTTATTTTAAAAATTCTATAGTTCACCGTAATGATAGAATTGCTTTACGAGGGGGAGTTGTAGCACTTATTGTACGCAGATCAGTCCAACACAAAGTTCTACCAATTATAAACTCACTAGGAATAGAAAATCTATCAATTGAAATAAAAGTAAATAATAGAAGGTTTATTATATGCACTGCGTACTCTCCAAAATATAAAAATAGTTTTGCAAATGACATTAAAAAACTAACTTCATTTAACGAAGACTACATCATACTAGGCGACTTCAATGCAAGACATTATACATGGAATTGTATGAGTAACAACACTGCAGGCAATGTATTGTTTCAACTTGAGCAGTCAAACAACTTTTTAATAAATTATCTCAGCGTTCCAAGTTTTTACCCTTCCTAAAGAAATAGAAATCCCTCAATTATTGACTTGGTATTAACCAATAGTTCATTAAATATCGATATGGATGTACTCGAATATGACATTCCTTCGGATCACAGACCAATTGTTTGCAAAATTGGAAATGTATCGGTTAACGAAAGAAATATGCATCACTATAATTATAAACTTACTGACTAGTTGGTATTTAAAAATATAATAAAAAACAAAATCACCATTAACATAACCACATATAACTCAAAGTACTTAATTGATTCAGCGATAAGTAAATTTATTAAAATTGTTCTTGAAGCTCAGAACGACTGCGCTCCATTATTTCTGCCCAGCGGCAAGACTACCCTGCCAGAAAATACAAGTTTAATACAAACTAGAAAAAAAAGCACAGCGGGCATCAAACCCATCGGATGTAAGCTGGTATATATATAATGTATTAAACTGCTAACAAATATTATCAACAAAGATATAAGTTCTTTTCGTAACGAAAAATGGAAAAACTTGTTATCAACGTTGAGGCCAGGAGATAAATCGTTTTGGAAAATTAGCCGGAGTTTGACAGGCAAAAAACGGGAAAAAATTCCATATCTGCTAGAATTATTAATATTAAAATTAACATTGACAAAGAAATGTCAGAACTATTGTCCAATAGTTTTTATGCCTCTAGCAGGCTTACAATAGCATATAACCACTCTATCGATAAATTGGTAACTATAAGGTCAAAACCCTTAAATCCTTAAACTCATATACCGATAATTTAAATCTGATATCGCCCACTGAGTTGTATACTTTAATCTCTACTCTCGAAACATCTAAAAGTCCGGGGTTAGATTGTGTTTCCAATATTCTAATAAAAAATTTACCTCATACGGCAATAAGATTATTATTGATAATTTTTAACAGTTCCTTCAAAATCAATTATTTTCCAATTCATTTTAAGAAGGCTAAAATAATAGCTGTTTCTAAACCAAATAAGCCTAGGCATAGCGCCGATAGCTATAGGCCGATAAGCTTATTAAGTAACCTTGGCAAACTATTCGAGAAACTTATTCAAAATCGAATTTACAATGTGGTTGATAATATCTCAATGTGTGCAATTTGGGTTTAAAAAGCAACATAGCGCAGTTCACCAAATAAATCGTATCACTAACATTATTAAATCTAACAAGAAAATTAAACAATCTACAGGATTGAGAGTTCTGGACATTGAAACGGCATTTGACACCATTTGGCACAACGGTCTTATTTACAAAATGCTTAAAGCTAATATACCGAGATATCTCTGCAGGATTGTTGCTGATTTTCTCACTGATAGAACATTCGTAGTCGATATTAACGGAACTCTTTCCACAACGTTCAATATTATCACCTTTATTGTGTTCAATATACACATCGGATTTTTCCCCACCGCCGTGCATGAAAGTTGCATATTATGCGATTGATATGGCTCTCATAAGTCAAGTAAACTCACTAAAGCAATGTTAAAAAATGGAAAAAGGGTTTTCTGCATGCAACAAACACTTTCATAAATGGAAAATAAAAATAAACCCTCATAAGACTCAGTATTCCCCACAAAAAGTCCCCCAAACGCTTACCTACTCGTCAGCTAAGTTTCCAAAATGAGAACCTGATAATTAGAAAAGATGTCAAATATCTTGGTGTATGTCTTGATAAGAAACTTACATACTCGAAGCACATTGGTGAAATCTGTAAGAAGTCCATGAAAACAAACAGAACGTTGTGGCCACTTCTAAATAAACGGTCAAACCTTAATCTTAAGAACAAAAATTTACTGTTTAAAAGTTATGTTAGACCAATCTTAACTTATGCAAGCCCTATCTGGTACAATGCAGCAAAAACACATTTGAAGTAATAAAAGCTGGAGATACTCAACCCAACTTCTCCACAATGAAACTGGATACCAGCCTTCATAACTACATGACTTCATAAGAAAACTCATCAGTAAATATCATGAAAAAGTTTAAAATTCCCCGTATCAACTGATAAGGGAATGTAAAGATTTAGCTGAATATGTAAATATGTATGCAAAATCGCTATATTGTCAACACCATTACTTTAAGTAACCACTAATACATAGGTAATAATTTAAAAGTAATTAGATAAGTTAGCTCGTTATTTTTAGATATATACTAAGTTCGCCATATTGTATGCACAACGAGGTCGTCTCAAGAAAAGATATAAAACTTTTATATTAACAGACTGACGGAGTTTTATTTAAACATAATAAAAAGTAAGGGCTTTTTATTACATGGTGTTAGAAGTGGGATATACATCGAAATAAGTATTCTGTCATTTCCCAGGAAAAGAACAAATTAATTCTCATCAACAAGAACACCACGTGAAAATGGCATCGAATGATCGTCTGCCTTCAGAGTTGGATTGTACAAACTTAGCCAACGAGTGGCCCGACTGGAAGTGGAATTTTTTAGTCTACATGATTGCCAGTGGAAAGGACAAGGAACCAGAAGATACCAAAATTGCAAATCTCATTTGGTTAATCGGAAGTGATGGTGCTAACATCTATAACACTTTGTTCCCGAATGATGGAACAAAAAATTCGTTATTAGGTACCATTACAGTGGGTACAAATGTTACTCAGCGTACACTTAATGATGTCCTACTGAAATTCGATGGACATTGTTTACCACAGCGAAATATCGCAATGGAGTCATACAAGTTTAATGTTATTTCCCAAAAAGAAGGTCAATCGCTTATGGAATTTGAAACCGAATTGCGAACTCAATTGCGTTATTGCGCATATAAATGTGAATGCGACAAACTATATGAGGATCGAATGTTACGCGATCGGATCATTGTGGGGGTCCATGACAAGAAGCTTCAACTCAAACTTTTGGATGGCCGTGATGAACAATTGTGTCGAGTCATTGAGATGTGCAAAACGCATGAGGCCGCGAACTCAAACAAAAGTATACTGGATGCCAAACAGCCGGTAGCTTATGCACTGAAAACCGACGACCATACTAAACCAGTCACTAAAGTTTGTTTTAACTGCGGGGGCTCTTGGACTGCTAGTCATGTAAAGGAATGCCGAGCTAAAGACGCCACGTGCTATTTCTGTCAGAAGAAAGGTCATTTCCAACGCATGTGTCGTAAGCCAAAAAAACCATCAACAGGAAATGAAACAGCTAGTGCCAAACAGAAAGTAGCTGAACTCAACTGGAGCGATGTAGTAGGTAAACATAACAATAGGATACTATTAGAAAAAAACATATTAAGTAAGGAAAATATTCTTAGGTTAAATACAATAGCAGCGGTGACTAAGCAGTGGACCAAGAACTATAGAGTAGGAAACAGAATAGTTACGTTTAAATTGGACACTGGGGCGGATATGAATTGTATACCAGTTGACATTGTTAAGGAATTAGGAATTGAAGTATATGATACGAATAGAAATATTTCAGTTGTGGATTACAATAATAATAGAATAAAGATTTTTGGTTTTTGTAGTCTTAAGTGTGTAGAAACTATTTCGGGGATTGGGAAAATTGCTGAATTTGTTATTGTTGATCGGAGTCGTGAACCTATACTCGGATTAGAAACTTGTCAAGAATTTGGATTGGTAAAGCGTGTAGATGCTAATGGTTGTGAATATATGGGGTCGAAGGAAGTATTCATGGATAGATACGCGGATGTTTTTCGGGGAGTGGGGAAATTTCCGAAAACTTTTTCGATTTCATTGAGGGAAGATTCTCATCCAGTATTACACTATAGGAAAAGGGTACCAGACTCTTTGTTAGATAAACTAAGGGGTGAATTAGAACGAATGGTGAATGAGGGTATAATTGTTCCCGTTGATTACCCAACAGATTGGGTAAATAATTTACAAATAGTTGAAAAGCCGAATGGTGAGCTTCGTATTTGCTTGGACCCGAAGCCATTGAATAATTGTATTAAGCGCGAGTATTTTTTGATCCCTACATTAGATGACCTAGCTTCAAAATTAATAGACAAAAGTGTTTTTTCTGCAGATTTAGATTTAAAAAGTGGGTTCTGGCACATGGAGCTGGACAAAAGGAGTTCGGATTTAACAACATTTCTAACTCCTTTTGGAAGGTTCAGATTCATTCGAGTGCCATTTGGTCTCAACTGTGCGCCAGAAATGTTTCAACAGGAAATGGTCCGAATTTTTGGGGACATAAAGGAAGTTCTGGTATACTTTGACGATGTCGCAATTTGCGCTGCTAATGGGGAGGAACATGATAGGATTATGGAAATGGTTATGAGTAGGGCTAGGGCGAATAACATATGATTTAACCCGGATAAGATTCAATATAGGCAAAGGGAAATAAAATTCATGGGAAATATTATTTGTGAGGGAAGAATGAAAGCTGATTTAAAATATCGGGATGCTATGTTGAGAATGAAAAGACCTGAGAATAAGGCAGATGTTTTGCGATTTTTAGGTATTTTAAAATATTTGGCAAGGTTTATTCCAAATCTTTCAAGGCAATCCGCTGAATTGCGGAAGTTAGCGCATAATAATGTAGAATTTCAATGCACGGGTACACATGAAAGGGAGTTTGAAAATTTATTGGGAATAGTTACGGCTGAGCCAGTATTGGCTATATTTGATCCAAAGGCACCTGTAATAGTGCAGACGGATGCGTCCAAGGACGGACTGGGGTGTGTCATTATCCAAAATGGTCATCCTGTGATTTTTGCTTCGAGAACTCTGAGTAAAAGTGAACAGAAATGGGCTCAAATCGAGAAAGAACTTTTGGCAATTGTGTTCGCTTGTCAGCGCTTTCATTTTTTCTTATATGGGCGGGAGTTTACTGTGGAGTCAGACCACAAGCCATTAGAAGCGTTAATGAAACGCGACATAGATGATGTGACGATGCGACTTCAGCGCATGTTTATGTTTTTATTAAAATATCCATTAATGAAAATCGTCTATAAACCAGGCAGGGAATTATTATTGGCTGATTGTTTGTCGAGGGCACAATTGCCAGATGTTATGGAGTTGGAAGAACTTTCTGGCATGATTCACTCGGTAACAAAATCAGTTTGTTTAACGCCAGAAAATTACATGTACTATCAGGAAATCTTAAAAGGGGATAGCGCATATTTACGGATTTGTAATTATGTTGTAAATGGATGGCCCGGATTTCACAAACTTGACGAGTTGAGTCAGTTGTTCTACAAGCTCAAGTCTGAATTACACGTGGAAGATGGTTTATTATTCTTAAATCACAGATTAGTTGTACCGACTGAAATGCAGCGCAGGATGACAATTTGGCTTCATTCACCCCATCTTGGTATAGAAAAAACGCTTGCCAGGGCAAGAAAACTTTATTACTGGCCTGGTATGAATAAACAGATTAGAGATTTAGTGACTGCCTGTAGAGTCTGTGAAGGATTTAAAAGAAATAATCAAAAGGAACCATTGCTTCAGGATGAGATTCCGAATTATCCATTTCATATAGTAGCAATGGATCTTTTCGATTATGCTGGTCGCACGTATATATCAGTGTTTGACGCGTATTCAAACTTCCTTGTTTCTTTACCTATTCACAAAAAGACGTCTGCGCATGTCATAAATACTTTTTGCCGAATATTTAATCATTTGGGATACCCGACTGTAATTAGGTGCGATAATAGTCCGTTTGGATCTGGGGAATTCTCGAAATTTTCTGCGAATTACAATGTATAATTTAGATTTTCAAGCCCAAGATATCCACAAAGTAACGGACTAGCGGAAAAGGGAGTCTCAATTGCGGAGAATATCCTTAGGCGCTGTGTTAAGACAGGTGAGGAAAACCAATTTCAGTATCGACTCCTAGAATACAACACAACCCCATTGGCAGATATGCGTGTTACTCCATCTGAATTATTTTTTGGAAGGCTTGTTAAAACAAAATTACCAATTGCTGGTTCACTTCTTAAACCGAACAACGTCAATCAACAGGAAATTAGACACAGAATTGAGAGCAAAAGGGAAAAGCAAAGGTACTATTATGATAGGAGTGCTAGACCTTTGTCAAAGTTGCAGGACGATGAATTAGTTCTATTTAAGAAAGATGGGAAGGAATGGCACTATGGTAGGATAGTATCGGCTTACAATGATAGGTCATATATTGTTAAAGATAGCTTTGACAACCATTTTAGGCGGAATAGACGATTTATTGTGAGAACAAAGAATGATGATTTTAATGCTTCTGATTTGTTATGTGAGGAGGGTGGTACGGAATCGCGGGGTGAGATTACAGACGTCAGCCCATCACCAGGGGAGGTTTGTGACAATAGTACAACCGAGGGTACAGGTAGCAGAAACGAGCCAGTTGTTTCAAGGGGGGCCTCTGCCCCTATCGAAATGAATCCTGAAACCAATGGTTCACACATTAGTGGCGATAGCGCTAACAGTGAGAATTCCAGCGGACCTACAATAACCAGAAGTGGTCGGACTGTGAGACCGCCACTTAGATTTGGTAGAGACTATGGGGTTGATTCTTTGTCCACATGCTAGCCACTTTAATTTTTACAAATCTTACTAAAACTTATTACATGTTGTCATTAAAAAATAAAAAAAAAAATAAAAGCGTGTAAATATGTATGCAAAATCGCTATATTGTCAACACCATTACTTTAAGTAACCACTAATACATAGGTAATAATTTAAAAGTAATTAGATAAGTTAGCTCGTTATTTTTAGATATATACTAAGTTCGCATTATTGTATGCACAACGAGGTCGTCTCAAGAAAAGATATAAAACTTTTATATTAACAGACTGACGGAGTTTTATTTAAACATAATAAAAAGCAAGGGCTTTTTATTACAGAATAAGTTCCAAAAATTAATTATTAAGTAGAAAATTGAGTGTATTATCCTCAGATAACTCTATGGTATACCGGGTACATTTTCTACCGCTTTACATTAAAATCTTTTTTAATATAAAGGTTTTTCCTATTTTCCTTTGACTAAAGTTATAATTAGACAAGTAATATCAAGATTTTTATTATAAGAACTACTCGTTGCAATATCTATTGGTAAAACCTCAAACATTTTAAGTTTATAGGCTAAATACAAAGTAAATAATGATGAATTACAAATTGAAATTAATATACACACATCTATTAAATTTGATTATCTTGCTCTCTTATGAATAGCATAATACAAAAGATAATGTATATAATATGACAACCAGGAAACAATTTTTATGCGGGTCGTAATATTACAACCTGCATAGAACATATTCGCCAAACATATGTTGTCAAACATATTTCATCTTATCTTGTGTAGTTATTTGTTCGAATAACACAAAAAATTGCTTAGTTTGCCTAAAGCATTCAACAATGAAACTTGTTAGGCGGAGTGTGTTATTATTTTTTAAAAAATTGTTATTGTTCATGTACTTTTATTTTGCTATAATAGATCCTGTGTCCGAAGCGAAAAATACCACTGCGTAAATTAATGTAGGGTAAATAATACTTGTATTGTTGTTGGATAAACAAAAATGTACATTATTATGATATACATTTAATATAAACACACATATTTTGTATACCTTTTTTATTTATATACACATATATATACATATATATATATATATATATATATATATATATATATATATTTATGTATAAATTCAAACCATAAAAGTTTGACTTAATGTATAATGGAACAAAAAATTCAGAAAAAAAGGACATGAAGAAAATAATTAAACCGTAACACGGGTATTAAAAACAAAAACGTGTTAACATCAGGTTGATAGAGTTCTCGGATTCTTTTTCACAGTTAAATTTGTGTAAATAGGAACTGCTATCACATTCAACTTAGCCACCTAAACAGTGGTGATAAACACAATATACACATGATCACCGAAGATGAAAGTGTTGCGACTTTCGAAAACAGCTGTTCTGCTCTGCTGTGTAAGTTGAATCAAACTGATGTTGACTTTCCTGTGTGCCTTGGAATATTTATCATCATGCCTTTCTGAGATTTTAAATAATTTCGAACAATTAGCCTATGAATATTAATTCAATTTAACATAGCAATATAAAATGTTCGTAAAAATAATTTGAAAATAATTGTAATTAATTTTTTTTATTCATATAAAATGGTCATATGCAATATACATAAATTCTATTACGTTATTGTTAATTAAGGCTAAAACATTTAGGTTTTCTGTAAAATATAATATAATAAAGGATACCTCCATATCCTTTATTGTTTTGATAAAAACAATTTAAACCTTCACAAAAATGTTTGTATAGAAAAAAAATTGTAATAGTTATTAGAAATATTTTGCGTATTTTATAATTTTTTATTTATTTATCTTTTTTTTTTGTTATATTCCTTTTTATGTATATATTTACTTATTTGATAAAATCTGCACTTTTCTTTGCCTAGAACTACCTAGGAAAAGCTTTTTCTATAGTTTTCGAAGGAGGACCAATAATAAATAGTCCAATAATATCTGTTTATGGTTGGAACAACCATCACTGAACCAGTCTGGGGTTGAGCGTTTGCACAAGTCAATAATAAATTATTTTTTACCATTTCGTTGCCCACAGTGCCACACTGGCTCTATACGAGTGTGGTAAAACCAATTGTGACGTACGCCTCGTTGGTATGGTGGACGTCATTAGAAAAGAAGGTGAACATCAGACATCTTCAAAAAATACAGAGACAGTGCTGTATCGGCATCTGTGGAGCAATAAGAACCACATCAACCAGGGCGATGGAAAATATTTTATCTCAACCTCCTATTGATATACAGGTTAAGTATGAAGC
The DNA here is from genome assembly GCA_963675445.1 of Linnaemya vulpina. Taxonomy (NCBI): domain Eukaryota; kingdom Metazoa; phylum Arthropoda; class Insecta; order Diptera; family Tachinidae; genus Linnaemya; species Linnaemya vulpina. Next base: position 70,793,587 of record OY776276.1, on the reverse strand, counting down.
AGCCCTGGCTGCTACAAGATTGGTGGTGATGGATGAGTGGTTGAAGAAAGAACACTTAACCAAACACCAGAGCATATAACACGTCTTACCGAGGAACAATGTTCGCATAGTTCTGTGTGACAGAATGCCTATAAGATATGTACAAACACACTGCATCACCATAATATCGGAAGGTATGAAATGGGAGAATGCGGATACCATAAACTCCACGACCAACCTGTACACGGACGGGTCGAAAATTGGCGACCGATCGGATGGCGGTTTCTATGACATGGGTCGTAACTATCGCAAATACTTCCATCTACCAGATCATAACACAGTATTTCAAAGTGAGATCGCGGCTATTACGGAAGAGATAAAATAGCTAAAGGAAATCGATAACAGACTATCGGTTCATATATTTACGAATAGTAGGAGAGTTATCGAGGCCCTAAGGAATCATGTGGTTCAATCTCGGTGTGTACTACAATGCAAGGATGAGATAAACTCTTACACGTAACGTGGGAGCATAGAGATAATATGGATTTCAGGACATCAGGGAATACCTGGAAATATTGAGGCAGATAGGCTAGCTGAGATGGGAGCATTAATGGCAAACATCACACTAGATAACCCAAAGCCATTTCAGGTTCTTAAGAACGAACTTAAACAGTGAGCCATAGAATTGCAGACAAGAGATTGGCAGCACTCTACCGTAGGTAGGGTGACCAGTCAGGTGAGTTGAGGACTCACCTGGCACGCATGGGTATCGTTGTTGATATAACATGCAGGGCCTGTCAGGAGGAGGACGAAACACTGAAGCACTACTTGTGCCACTGTCCAGCTTTCAACCAGGCCAGAAGACAAGTATTTAATCAGGGGATAATAAAGGAGATGGAACTTCTTTGGGGCTCCAACTGGAGGGAGTTAAGAAGATACATTGAAGAGACTAGGTTCCTAATGTAACCAAATCCTAAGGTTTTTTTTTTGGTAGGTACAAAAGAGGTCCCATAGAATGGTGACTCCTAACTATAGAGTGCACAAGAGGCCTATCGCGGCCTAGGTGTAATCCTTGTGAGGATTGGGTGACTCACACCCCTTTTCTTCAACCTAACCTAACTTACCATTTCCTTCCGGTTCAGTTTTAAAGATATTGTGAAATATTAAAATATGTTTCTTACTAGCATCCATTAGTTTGTCTGATGGAGCAGCTAACTTTCCAGAATCTGTCAGACTCTAATAGATCTTAAAGAACATAAAAGCTAGCGTAGGGCGGTTAAAACTTCATTCATTCTTCTAAGCACATTACAGCATTTTTCGCATTGCAATTTTGGAATAATTTTAAGTGCAACCTATCCAACAAAGTATCTCAAGGAAACCAGTTCAAAATTTATGTTCTCAGAATTATTAAAATATCTTCTAAAAAGTAATCTGCATATACATCATCGTCTTAATCAACATTAACCCTTTCATTAGAGCCCATTTCAGTACGTTCACTCGAAGAACATACATACATATATCATAATCATTACTCTTTGGTAAACATAATTTGGTCAATCTCGTCTTGTGCAACTTCACAGCTACTGGAAAAGCTTAAAAGAATAATTTTAGCAACCAAAACTTTTGCCAAAATAATATTTAACTCTTCTACGGAAGGGTTCTATTGTTGCCTCCCTTTTGCCGCAGTTCAGGAAATATATTCTCTAACTTGTGTTGATTAAGAAATTTTGTCATGAAATAATATAAATCATCTTCTTCTTTTAAAATATCATTAACCAGTAAATGGACTGAATTAAGGGTGAGCTTCATACTATTTAAAAACATAAACGCTTTTTCTGATCAACGAATTCCACGTCATCGAGATATTTCGTAAAGTTTTGTATAAGTATGTGAGGTTCATTGTTAACTTGAACTGCAGATCTGTAGCAGTTACCGCCATAAAGGGAACCACTATTACAACAATCGAATATCCTACCAATTTTTTTCGCTATTCCGCTGAAATTGCCCTTTCAACAGCTCAGTTCTGCGGAACAGCTCTTAAATTGTGTAGTTTTGCATATTGTTTTAATAGCAGCTGTAACAGTTCTGTTAAAAAATTGAGTTGCGAATTTCACGCGAATTTTTTCGAATTATACTCCAATTAGAAAACAAATGCTTTTACCTTAAAAACAATGCTTTACAAAATACTTTCTTACGAAACCTGTTGTTTCGAATCCATCTATTAAATATAAACTCTGGTTATACCTTAACTCTTTTCTTATGATCATTTCGTCCATAAACAAAACCATTTACTTAGAATCCCTTTCGTCCAACTGTGCACATTTTTGCTTTACGGCCTCAAATTCATTATTCTTTAAAAATATATGTATTTGAATAGGAAAATGAGTTTAATAGTTTGTATTACTGTAGGGTAAAGAATATGTATTTTATTTGTGTAGGTGTTAATACCTACATACATGTGCAATATCTGATGAAATTTTTTAGGACTACTTTCAACTTCGTAAAATAAAATATAAAATAAATTCAAGTTACTTTATTGGCAGTAAAACATATTACAAAAGAGTAGTTTACTTTTTTAATGATTTAAAATTTTAACCTTATGAGTACTAGATGTTATGTACTTATAGATCTTCCATGAAGAATGCTTACGCAGTAAAGTTATTATAAGGATATTAAGCATTTCTATTCTATGTTCAACAAATGTTTTATAAAAACTTTTCTACGCAAAATTTTTTGATACACAAACTTTTTCACATAAAAGTTATCGATACAGAATTTTTTACAGAAAATGAGTTGTAATGAAAAGCTTTCTTTCTACCGCATAATAATTTCTGACAAATAATTCTGTTGTTGAAGTTTGAATTTCTAACAACATATGACAAAATAATATGCAGTACTAACAAGAATATGTGAAAATACTCATTTTCACCAAAATATGCACATCAAATCGGTGCCATTTTTAAGCAAATTCATTAATTCGTAAAGATATTTCAGTTTTGCTATAATCCGCCATAAGGGAAAACACATGCATCTGCATGAAACCCCTGTCCCTGATTATAACATTTGGAAATCCAATAGCACTGCTCTGCAAAAAATAATTTTTTTTCTCTCCTTTAAATAAAACTCTCGATTCGAAGTCACAGTTAAATAAAAAATACTATATGAAATTTATTTGTTGGGTGGTTAAGCAATGTCTATATGCATTTCATTGGCGCTTCTTACCAAATCGTCAGTAGACTTCAACCACAGTTTTGCAATTTAATTATGTTAAATAAATTAACTATAAAAATCCACAAACGATTTCAAAAAATCACATTATAATAAGTGTAGCAGGCTATGAAACTTATACAAAGCAATCCCAACAAACAACATTTATTCGATATGACTCTATTTTATTATCTTATACCTTTAAACAATTAGAAATCCCTTGGATAACAATGAAAGTATCTGTAATATATATTTTTGGAAGTCTTTTAATAAGTTGAGAGGTTTGAAACTTTGCAAAACTGTAGTTGAAGTCTACTGACGATTTGGTAAGAAGCGCCAATGAAATGCATATAGACATTGCTTAACCACCCAACAAATAAATTTCATATTATAAAAGTACGATAACAATATATAAAAAAATTTGTTTATTAAAAAATACTATATTATAATTTCAAATTCCAAGAACCATGGCAAATACTGGTGCACTCTAGTTCCATTACATTCTCTCCTAGCATAATTCTATCGTCATACATACGTAAAGTTGGTTGTATTACAATATTAAGTACCTGCAGCAAATTAAAAATAGAATCCAAGTTTTTTAACTTACCTAGTTAAACTAACCTAAGGATCGATATTGGCTTTAAGGGAGTAACCTTCGATTTAGCAGCTACAATTCGCGCTTCCACTTCATCATTATACTGGATTCTGAAATAACTTACTGCAGCATATGCGTTTTTGCCAGCATCGACAAACGTATGTAGTTGCACCTTGTTTGTTATGTTTAAGAGGCTCGAGTAGCACCGAGGGATGATTACGGATGATATCCTAGTGAGATTGTATAACCATGAGGACTACTTCAGTAAAAGGCCTTCGGATAATTCGTTATCCCATTTTTTTCCTGAGCTCCAAATGTCGTGTAGAAGCATCTTTAGTCCAATCGTATAATAATACACGAGTCCCAAAGGATCGAAAATTGACATGAGGACGGGTAGAGCTTCCCTCTTGGTAGGGATCACATGAGGTTGGAATACATTCCTTCGGAGCCTCGAGAATCTAGAATTATATTGGAAAACATCACTATTGTATGTTCTCGTATACTTTCAGAGTTGGTCACCCAATTTCTCATGTGGAATCCACCATTTGCTTGTATTGTGCGTACTTGCACCGCTAGTTCTATTGCCTCTTCTTCGGTATCTACCATAGTGTAGCTTCAAATGTATCGAATGGGCTTTCAACCCATTAATTTGTTTTTCAAGTCAAATCATAATTTGTTTTTTTTTAGGCATATGAAATGTGTTTCGAAACAAAATAGACACCAAACAAATCAAACACAAAAAAGAGTAAAACAAGGAAAAGTGCTATATTCGGCTGCGCCGAATCTTATATACCCTTCTCTAACGTACGTCTGCTTTCTAACTTATAAAATAGTTTCAGTTAGCAAAATATAAAAACAACTTTAGTTGCATTTTTGTTTACTTAAAATAAATATATTCAAAATTTTCCAACCCTGGAAACGAAATTTTAATTTTTTTACCAAAATTTTCCAACCCTGGAAACGAAATTTTAATTTTTTTACTTATACCTGGTTAAAAAAAAATAAATTTTAACCAGGAAAAAACGACGTTAGTTGATTTTTGGTTATGTTATTGTATTAAAAAATTCAAATTTCCTAACCGTGGATGGGAACTTTAAATTAAAATTTTTTTTCATCCATGCAAATCTTTATGTTACCAAAAACGGTTTTAATTAAGAAAAACTTAAAATCTTTATAAATTCTAGTTATTATATGTACCACACAATACCGAATGTGCCAAAAAATACTTCAATTTCCCACCCCTGGATGCGGAAATTAAAACTTTTTAAAATTATTTTTTACCAATGCATGTCTTCATGATGTATAAAGCGGTTTTATTTAAGAAAAACTACAAATTTGTAACCATTTCTTTCACTTTCATGTACTACAATATATTTCAGTTTTCGAACCCTGGAATCGAAAGTTGTTCTTTTTTAATCTTTGATACCAATTTTGTTTTTCCGAAATAAAAAATTATTCTAACCACGAAAAAACGACGTTAGTTGATTTTTGGTTAGTTTATTGCATAAAAAAATTTAAATTTTCTAACCCTGGAGGGGAAGTTTAAATTTTAAATATTTTTTTCATCGATGCAAGTCTTCATGATACCAAAAACGGTTTTATTAAAAAAAAACTTGAAATTTTTAAAAATTTTAGTTATTATATGTACCCCATAATACAGAATGTGCCAAAAAAATATTTCGATTTCCCATCCCTGGAGGCGAAAATTAAAACTTTTTAAAATTATTTTTTACCAATGCAAGTCTTCATGATGTATACCACAAAATACCGCATGTGCAAAAAAAAAAAAAAAAAATTAACTCCCCATCCGTGGAAATTTTTTTTTTTTAGTTTTAAATAGACAATTGAGGATTCCCAAAGCATGAAATAGGTTCAATTTTCAGATATGCAAAAAAATAATCGGTTTTACATACATTATAATTTTAATATATTTTTCAAAAATATATTTTTCAAAATAATTTTTATTATAAACAATAGTTATTCTTACTTATAAATTTCTTTCCAACTAAAGAATGAATGACAATTGTCAATTCTATGTTTCGATTTTTTTTTAGAATTATTTGTGTTTTCTTATTAAAACATTCGAAAAAAAGGAATCAAATATTGTTTCGTTTTTATTTATTCTATTTGTTTTCGAATGGTCTCGTTACATCAAACCTGTTTAATTCTATTCATTCTTTTTCGTTTGTTCTAAATTTTTGTTTTGAATTATACGACAAGTTTCATGAAACATCAAAGCAGTTGAAGTCGACTGCCATTCTGTGCAGCAGTATGGTATCTACACTGTCAATAAAATCGTCCATGTATGTTAAATTGCGTTAACAGCTCGTGGATGATGGTCACGGAATTCATCTGCATTCTTATTTCGAATATAATGGGCTATACAGGGTGAGCAGCTTATACCAAATGTTAGGGCCTTCATTACGTATTCACATCGCTTATTGTTGTCGGCATTTTCGAACTGGCAAACCTTTGAGATACGGATATACTTTCACGATTTTATCAAAATGAATTAACTGTATGGGTAGGCCAATATTGCTCGTAGTGCGAACATCATCAAGTGTAAATCTACTATCGTAGTTGGTACCGGATATCTCAATATTAATTTTGACGGAATTGTTTTCGGATCGTGTAGTATTACTGGTCCATCGTAGCTCTAGGGGTTCTTTTTCGCCAGAGAGTCCCAATTTATCAAATAGACTTTGCTCCATTAGGGTCACGGATGAGCCTTCATTTAAAAAGGCCAACGTTTTCAAAGAACCACTATTGTAATGTCTACGAAGCGGGAGTATTCTAAAGCACGGTTTATTATTGCGGTCGTTGTAGGCATTCACGCTTCCACTGGGAGCAGATGTTGCCACTTGAACTGGGTTTGGATGAGCCGACGTAATATATTTGTGTAACACATGGTGGTGTTTTGCTTTACAATTTGCAATATTACACAGTTTTTTCGAAAAAAAACTTGCGCCGATGAGCATTCAAACACTGGCGGCACAATTTATTTTCTCTCACCACATTCTATTTTTAATCTAAACTTAACGATTGGAACTCACCGCAGTTTTCAACCTAGTGTTCCTCACTCGTACAACAAACGCAAAATAATTTCCTGGTAGGGGCTTGTTCTGAATGAGTGTTGACTGAGGCACCTTTTTTTGAACCTATAGGGGAAACGACCTGACTGACAGCAGATGCTATATTGTACATCCAATCGCTGAAGGATTTCACCACTGGAATCCTATCGTCTTTTGCATGCATATTCAATAATACTATCGAGCCTATCCTTGAGTGGCGGGATACTGGTTGCTTTTTTAACCATGCTATCAAGAATGTGCTCTGGACGACCAAAACACATCTCCAAAGTCTGGATAATTTCATTTACCATGGATGGGATGAGAAGTTTACTTTTCACCAGCTCCTTTGCACAGCCCTTGAGGCATGACTGCAAGCGCATTAAATTCTCACCATCAGTACTCCCAGCGATCTCAGTACTATTTTTGTAGTTGCTGATGAATAAGAGCCAGTCCTCAGGATTACCATCGAAATTCGGTAACTCCCTACGTACTACCTGTCTAGCTGCGATTTGTGAGGCAGTTGGCTGGGAAGAACTCTGGTTAATAAAGGAATTACAATTTTGGGACATATCACCATTGGATGGGATACTATATTTTTTCTCCAAATACTTCCTCTGCAATTCCTTCTCCTCTTCCAGCATCTGCAACTATAGTTGTGTGTGAACCAATAGAGAATCACTTGGCGTATAATTAGCCTTTTGCATAATTTGTTCACTGGCAGTTCATAATACCTTAGCTGGGGCCATTACTTGCTCACCTTCAATACCTGAGTTGGAACACCCAAATTGTTGGTGTGCTTTTCTATATGCACCATTTCCATGGACAAGGTTAGGTTGAGGTTGCTGAACATATATTCCTTCCGATGGACCGGGCACGTCTGAAAAGGGCCTTGGTATATGGCTAGCTGGTGATGAGGCTGCTTGTAAGCCCTCACTCAATTCTGCTATGGCATTAGCTGATGGCAGTGTATTCGTTCC
>OY776276.1:70776535-70784035 GCA_963675445.1 Linnaemya vulpina | reverse complement strand
TCAATTTTAGCGGCAAAGAACAAAGATATTACTGAACTAAACATGGCTATACAATCAAAGATTCCTGGCGAAGTGGTGCTGTACAAGTCTGTCGATACTGTTACTAATGAAGAATATGTTTTGAATTATCCAATAGAATTTTAGAATTCGTTGGACTACCAGGATTGTTTCCGCATAATCTCCAATAGAAAGTTGGAGCCACTATTATTATGCTTCGTAATATCAATCAAACCCGTTTGTGTAATGGTACAAGACTTGATATTAAAAGGTTGATGGTTTAGGTAATTGAAGCTACTATTTTAAGTGGAAAATTAAAAGGCGAAGATGTATTCATTCCACGTATCCCAATGATTCCGTCTGATATACCATTTGAATTTAAACTTCAGTTTTCTGTTCGCCTTGCGTTTGCTATTACCATTAATAAGGCGCAAGGCCAATCTTTAGAAATTTGTGGACTGATTTTAGTGTATCCAGTTTTCTCACATAAACAGTTCTATGTAACCTGTTCACGCGTTGGCAAACTATCGGTTTTGTATATATACACCGAAAATGGAGAAACAACAAATGTTTTTTACCACAGAGCATTACAATAAAAGCAGTTTATCACTGATTTAAATGAATTTTTTATTTTCTGTTTTGCACTGCGAAGTGTGCAGGGGGTTCGCTAGTATATATATATATATATATATATATATATACATATATATATATATATATATATATATATATATATATATATATATATTGTAGTACATTCATAATGTAGTCATACATATGACACCACACGGAAATACAAAAGACAAAAATAAAGGCAAACAAAAAAATAAAGAAAACAAACTGACATAAACACAAAATAAAATTAGGTCACATTTATGAAACAACTTCACTGAACAAAATTGCAATTGTGCAGAATAAGCAAATTTGATTTGTATTAATCAATATGATATTGCAATTGATATTGAAGTAAGAAATAGAAATAAGAATTGTTATTGTAATGTGTAGAATAAGAATAGTATATAAGCTGAAGATTTTTGTTAATAAAATTCAGAAATAATTTTGACTCTAAACTGAAAACAATTTTATTTCTCACTTCGGCAATTGACTTTGTCATCTTATAGAGCGGACTATCGATTTTAAGCCTCTTTAATAAATCAAGAATCCTATAGGGACAAATAATATTTAAACACCCCTTTCCATATATTTACATGGCGATCCTACCAACCTAAATAAATTAGCTAGATATCCTGCCAACTTAAATATTTTAACTAGAGATCCTGTCTGAGAAGATAGAAATTTTTGGCTGCATGGATGAGATAGAAGCCACGAAAGAGGAAATCGTTTGGCTTTTCAGAAAGTGGGAGCAGTTGTTGGAGTACGTGCATCAGCCTGTGGTTCCCGTTTCAGAAAACCCCAAGTATAGTGCCAGCAAAAAGAAGATACCCATCCAGGAGTATCAGGAGTACCAAGACCCGAAAATCCCAAAAAGGAAGAAGAGAAAAGAAAGAAAAGAGGCGGTAAAGTGGCGAAGAAGCGAAAACTAATTGCCGAAACATACAGGAAGTTCCATCTGACCGGCAACAAAGCTGAGAAAACCAGGCTTTTGAACGAGATCCGTACCATAAGAAACAACAAATAAAGATTTTTTTTGTGAATTAATGTAATTGTTATGCATGTATAAAAATATAAAGTAGTAGGAAAAGAAAGTTTATGTAATATTTCAAAATGGTTGATGGTTTTCAAAGGAGGCCATCATTGTAAATGAAAACAATAGGGGCGTACTTACAGTGACTCAGTATCATTTGCAACAAATAATACTGATCCTTTTGGTATTTTTGGTGCTAGGAAAAATACATGAATATTATAAGGAATATATGAGAAAGAAAGCAATCAAATTTACCAACAAAATGTAAAATGTATAATAAATGGATAGATTGATAAGTATATACAAGAATTTAAAGAAAAGTCCTAACAGAAATTGTATAGTAATTACTTTAAGAACAGTTGAAGAATTAAAATCCATTGCATTAAAGAATGAAGGTTATCCTATAAAGGACGTTAATGAAATTGAGCAAGATTTTAAAATATTTGAAAACAAAACACATTACAGAAATGGCATCGTTTGGCATACTCGACGCATCCAAAATAATACCAGAATTCAATGGCGACCTAGGGCAAATGAGCAATTTCATAGGTATAATAGAATTCTATGCTGATGCACTTAAAGATAATGCTGAGGTTAGTAAGTTAGTCAAGTTTGTACTGGCAACTAAGTTAACAAACAAAGTAAGAAACAAATTGATTTCGGAAGAAACACCGTCTTCTCTCGAAGCATTCAAAGGCACTCTTAGGAAGGTATTCTCACCAAGAAATACACTCTCTTCGGTACATACTGATTTGGCAAAACACACACAGGGAAATAATTCAGTAACGCAGTTCGCTATGAATGAGCTACAAATTACAGAACTGGGTTCCCAAAGTAGGGAAACAATCATTAAAATGAATGATCATGATACTGTTTTGGCAGCTAGACCCAGGAGCTTAAATGAAGCAATTCAGATAGCTTCAGAGGTGGTTGCACCACCACATTCAATTATGCAATTCGGTAGAAACAGGAGATTTTCTCATAACGGAAGGTTTCGTAGTAATAACGTCAATGCTTGCAGTAACAGAGGTAATAGTAATGACAGCCCTAATAATCATTATAGAAATTTTAACAATTCAAGAAGAAGCAATTTCCATGGTGCCGGCCACCCGAGAAATAATAATTACGGCAATAATGGCCAGAGAGGTGGTAATTTCAGGAATAGGAACCAGAGAAGAATCTATGTTGCTCAGGAGCAGGGAAACGAGGCGGACCCCTGCAATCCTCAAGAGTAAATTTAAACAGAGATGTAGGGGAAGCAAGACTTTTAAGGGAATATGCATTAAAAAATTACAATTCACACGCGAATATTTTGCGAAGATGGATCATAATCTCATAAGACATACACATTAACCATCGTTGTGGGTGAAACTGAATACGTTTTGCCACTGAGAGCAGACATCAGTAGGTTCGCGATACCACCTAGAACAGAGGTAATACAGGCAGTGAATTTGCAGATTAAGGAAGACAGTGTTGTGTGTGCTAGGCAGATCGGTGACAATGTTTTCGTTGGTAACACAATAATTCCAAAATACGGAACAAAACACGTTAGAATTTTGAATGCTTCGGACAAGGAAGTTGTGATATCGCAATTTGATTTGCAGATAAAGCCTTTATCAGACTACAACATTCTTCACGAGAGGGAATGTGAATGACGGACAACAAGCTAGATGGGAGAAATTGAGGAGATTACTGAATATAGATGCGATAGATGCCATGGCAAGAGGGAATTCCAGGAAATTTTTTATTTGGAGGGAGATCATTTGACAGCGAACAATTTTTATAGGCAAAGACTACAGACTGTGGACGATACACCTGTTTACACTAGAAATTATAGGCTACCACAATCACAGCAGGAAGAAATCAAAGCACAGGTTCATAAATTAATAGAGGAAGATTTAGTCGAACCATCCGTTAGCCCTTATAATTCCGCGTTGCTTCTGGTTCCGAAGAAAAGTGACGGCGATGAAAAGAAATGGAGACTGGTTGTTGACTATTGCCAGTTGAACAAAACATTAGTCAATGATAAATTCCCGTTACCTCAGATGGATGACGTATTGGACAGAATAGGAAGGTCGAAATATTTTTCGAAACTGGATATGATCACAAGTTCATTCCATCAGATAGAATTAGAACCGGCGTCCAGACCACTTACAGCATTTTCTACAAGTAATGGACACTATCAATTTAAGAGACTACCATTTGTTCTCAAAATATCATCAAATAGTTTCCAAAGAATGCTGACAATAGCATTAACGGGATTAGACTCCAATGCATTTATATATGTGGACGATATAATTGTTTTTAGTTGTTCTTTACAACACCACAATGATAATTTGATAAGGGTATTTCAGAGGTTGAGAAACCATGATCTCAAATTGAATCCGAATAAATGTAATTTCTTGAAACCGGAAGTAGTCTATTTGGGACATCTTATTACAGAATAATGACAGACCCAAATAAAAGTGTAGCACTTCGGACATACCCTGTTCCGCAAAATGCAGATGACACAAGAAGATTCGTAGCTTTCTGCAATTATTATAGACGTTTTGTTAAGGACTTTGCCCAGATAGCCATGCCACTCAATGAATTATTAAAGAAAAACCAGAAATTTGCTTGGTCAGAAAATTGTTAGAAGTCTTTTGATATGTTGAGGTCCATGGTTTCGAATCCACCAATATTACAACACCCAGATTTCGAGAAGGAATTTATACTCACTACTGACAGATCAGATTACGCTTTAGGGGCAATACTTTCACAGGGTGAAATAAATAATAATTTGCCAATCTCATACGCGAGCCGTTCTCTTAATAAACATGAAATTAATAAACCCGTTATAGAGAAAGAATTACTAGCCATTCAGTGGGGAATTACCCATTTCCGACAGTACCTGTACGGCAGAAAATTTAAGGTGGTTACTGACCACAGACCACTATTGTCTTTGTTTACACACAAAAACCCTTCATCAAGACTAACAAGAATAAGATTGGATCTCATGGATTACGATTTCGAGATCATATACAAGCAGGGAAAGATAAACACTAATGCCGATGCGTTGTCAAGAATTAAGATAGATTCCAATGATTTGAAGGAGATGATGCCAAGATCTATAAATATGACTAGAAAAATGACAGGAATTGAGAAGAAAATCAAAGGACGATCGTATAACCAGCCCTAATCAAGACAGTAATGAAACTGAGACATGAAAGAAGTAAGGAAGAGAAAATTTATATGTAGAATGGTATCTCATTTTCACAAGTGAAAGGGTACCCAAGATTGAAATTTGTTGTAGATAAAACGAAAGGAAGCATGCCAAAAACTGAAATTTTGAGTAATCGCGTGATAATATCTGGCAATGAAAATGCATACTCGAAATTAGGTTCAGTCTTGCAGAAGTTGACTAAGGTTTTACGGGATAATCAAATTTTTACAGTAACGCTAGCGAAGGATGATAGAATATTTGAATATGTGAACGAAAAGGAATTGATTAGAATATATAATAGCATGCAAAATAAGAATGAACATAGGCAGAGACCTATAGAGATTATAATATTTAAACAACCAGATAAAATACTGGAAAAGGTAAAGCAAGAGGAAATTATAAGAGATTATCATGAAACCCCACATGGCGGACATGCGGGAGTGCGTATAACTGTCATTAGGATAAGACAAAAGTACATATGGAAAAACATGTACAAAATGATTAAGGATTTTATCAGTCATTGCGAAAGTTGCAAAAGGAACAAAATTATTAAACATACGAGGGAACCAATTCAGACTACTAATACACCTGCAAAACCATTTCTGTGTATACAATTGGACAGAGTAGGTCAATTAATAGTGTCAAAAGGATATAGATATATATATATATATATATATATATATATATATTAACAGCGCAATGTGAACTAACGAAGTACATTGACGCATTCCCAATGGAAACTAAGGAATCATCAGAGATAGGAAAGGTATTAGTAGAGAAGTTCATATTAAAATATGGATGTTTCGATACAATTAAAACAGACAGAGGAACTGAATTCGTAAATGAGTTATTCGATAGAATATGTACATTTATGAAAATCAATCATGTGACGCACACATCACCATGAGACTCTAGGTGGCATTGAGAGAAATCATAGCGTATTAAATAAATACATGCGTTCCTTCACGGAACACTACAATTGGAATGAATGGATTCCATATTATACGTTTGCGTTTAACACAAGGCCACACTAAGCTACAGGTTTTTCCCCATTTGAATTGGTATATGGAAGATTAGCGACTATGCCAAATGATCCCGTGTCAAATGAAATATTTTACAATTATGAAGATTATGTAACAGAACTAAAAATTAAATAAAAAAAACATGCACATAATATGGCAAATAAAAAGTTATTAGATGGCAAATTAAAACAAAAATATATTAAAGATAAGAATACAAATAACATTAATGTAAACACATAAAATATAAATATCGCAATTTTGAAAAATAATAAGCCAATGACTGTACACAAGAATAGAATAAAATTATTTTAATTCTGTAATTTTATATCGTCAATGCAAAATTTTTGCAAAAGAGATTTTTTACCACTTTTGTAATTTAATGCTTAAGAAAAAAAAAAAAAAATTTTTTTTTACCAAATACAATTTTTTTTCTATAAACGGTAGGGGTGTAGTACATTCATAATGTAGTCATACATATGATACCACACGGAAATACAAAAGACAAAAATAAAGGCAAACAAAAAAATCAAGAAAACAAACTGACATAAACACAAAATAAAATTAGGTCACATTTATGAAACAACTTCACTGAACAAAATTGCAATTGTGCAGAATAATAAGCAAATTTGGCAATTTCCTTAGCTGCGAAAACTGAGGACTACAGACGATCGACATATTGAAAATATGTTAATCCAATATAATTTTATTTAATTTTTAATTTACATTATTCCCCTGAAGATGAATAGCGAAGCTATTCGAAATATTGGGAAAAATAACATTAAATAAAGATTAAATAATCAAAAAATATTTAGTGTTTATTGATTTTTTTAAAAAACCTGACCTATAGCCGAACGATAAAACAAGAATATTATTATAATACAACAGGTCAACGATTAAACTAAATATATATACATATAATATATATATAATATAAATATATATATATATATATATATATATATATATATATATATATATATATATATATATATATATATATATATATATATATAAAATATATATATATATATATATATATATATATAAATATATATATATATATATATATATATATATATATATATATATATATGTACATATATATATATATGTACATATATATATATATATATATATATATATATATATATATAGCAATTGGCCTGTTTTATTTTAAATGAACTCATTCTGTCTTAAATGTGAATTAAATTGAAAAATAAATTAATTCACGATGAACTAAAAATTTTGAATACATTCGCTTTGTTAAAACAGTAGAATTAAAACAAAAAATAAATTTTCGCTTCCAGGGATGGGACATCAAACTATTTTATGCATAAAAGTAACCAAAAAGACAGCTAACGTCGTTTATTTCCAAATAAAAACCATTTTTTAATTAGAAAACACAAATTTGGTTTCAAAATATAAAAAAAAATCAAATTTTTGATTCAAGGGTTAGATAACTGCAATATTTTGTAACCAATATGGTTACAAACTTCAAGTTTTTCTTAACTAAAACTATATTATGTCTCACTAAGAGTTACGTAGGTAAAAAAAACGAAAAAAAGTTAATTTTCGTTACCAGGGATCGGAAATTTTTTATCCATAAAAGTAACCAAAGACAGCTAAGGTAGTTT
>OY776276.1:70746535-70771535 GCA_963675445.1 Linnaemya vulpina | reverse complement strand
ATGCAAGCAATTTTGCTATAGGCGCTGTACTATCACAGAAACAAAGACCCATTGCACTTATTTCCAGAACTGTAAACGAGACTGAACAAAATTATTCAACAAATGAGAAAGAACTTTTGGCCATAGTCTGGGCCTTACAAAGTTGAGAAATTATTTATATGGAATAGCAGATTTAACAATTTATACAGATCATCAGACATTATATTTTCTGTGTCTGATCAAAATCCATATACAAAGTTGAAACGATGGAAAAATTTTATCGAGGAATATGGTGCAAAAATATTATATAAACCTGGACACCAGAATATAGTTCCTGAAGCTTTGTCAAGACAACAAATAAATTCAAGTACGAATGAATCTCAGCATTCAGCCCAAAGTTCACCAATTAATATTATACAAGAAAGTCCTAAACCCTTGAATCATTTTAAAAATGAAATAATTCTAACACACGCCAACGAAGATTTACTAGAATCAAAAAATAATTTTATTTTCAGACGCCACTTCCAACGAAAAATTGATAAGTAATACGAAATTAATACTGACACCAAAGGTAATTAATGCATTACTAGTGGATTCAGAAATAATTTTTAGTATTAGGTATTTATTGAAAGAAACCTTCCCTACAGTAAAATTTGTAAAAGCGAACAATTTAGTTGAAGATATATTAGACGAAGAAAGACAGAAACAATTAGTTAAACAAATTCATGAGAGAGCTCATAGAAACGTACGAAATAATATTTTAGATTTAGAAAGAGATTATTTTTGGCCTGAGTTAAAAAAGCAGTGCTATGAAATTAGTAGTAACTGTGAATCATGACCAACTCATAAATACGACAGAAAACCTAATAAAATTCCTATTGGCAAAGCACCAATACCTACAAAACCTAGTGAGCATATACACATGGATATATTTTACTTTGGCGGACAAATGTTTATAACTAGTTTAGACAAGTTCTCTAAATTTTGTCTTATACGACACATCCCAACAAAGAAAGACATGACAAGTCTCTCACTTACCCCAACGTCAAATTTGTCGTCACTGATAACGAAGCAAGTTTTAATGGTATTCTAGCAAATCAAATATACGATAGACTACAAATACAACATGTAGTTACAGCCCCATTTCATTCAACAACTAACGGTCAAGTCGAGCGTATACATAGTACAATTATCGAACTCGCAAATTTATTATCCCAGAAAGGAATCACTGCTCCTGACGAAAAAATATTCGAAGCGGTTCGCCAGTATAACAAGACTATACATTCAGTCACTAAAGAAAAACCCGAGGACGTGGTTTTTAATCAGCAGGGGTATCCTCATATATACAATTTAATCAAACAAGTTCCAACAAAAACTTTAGCCTACCACAATAAAGACCGCAAGGTTATCCAATATAAAAAAGGAGACATTATTTACTCCAAGACGCATAGAAGAACTGAAGACGTAGCTAAATTTCAAAAACATATTGTTGAGACAGACAACGGCGAAACCATTACCACATCCAGAAAATTAATAGTACACAAGGACAACATTAGAAGTAAACATGTCAGCAAAATTAGTGATCCTATTAACGATAATCCAACTCATACTAGCGAATAATACAATTGATCTAAAAAATAAACAATATGTCTTAATTGAAGACAACCAAGCATATTTACATAAGAACTATGAATACCTGTACCATGTTGTAAACATTACAAAAATATTAAAACCACACGAAAATATAATAAGAAATTCATACAACATACAAAAAAATATAGAACTTCAAGTTTTAATCAAAAAAATTTAAAACTTAAAAACACAATTAACGAACAATAGAAATAAAAGATCTCTAAACTTTTTAGGATCAGCTCTTAAATTTATCACTGGTACTCCAGATCATAACGATGAAATTGAAATAAAAACTAGATTAAACCAACTTGTAGAAATAGTTATCAACAAAGAATAATTAACTCACAATTTGAAAAAATATTAAATAATATCAGCATTAAAAAAATAAACGAAGAATTCATATTAAACGAAGTTTACAACGAATTAATAACATTAACTAATACAATTAATTTTGCAAAAAATAATAACTTTTATTCAGGAACATTAAATAAAGAAGAAATTGAATCTATTATGAAAAATGAAAAAATAAAAATTCCTGTAATTAATATACTAGAATATTCAGATATACACGTTTGTGAATTTAGCCAAGCAATTTTTGTAATATATAAATATCCTATTATCGAAGAAGAATGTAAACTGTACAAAATCTATCCCTTAGCAAATAAGCTCGGAAAATTATTATTAGACGATAAGATTGCCTTATGCAAAAATAATTATCAAAGAGTAATTAAATGTAAAAATATTATTGGTTCCCACATATGTAAAATTAAATCTAAAGATAATTGTACATTAACCATTTTAAACAATGAATCAGCTCAGTGTAAAACAAGACTTGAGAACAACCCAGACATTGAAGACTTCGGCAACGGAAACATTTTTATCGACAATAAACACACGTTAAATAATTTAACTATAAATGGACCACATTTGGTACAGTTTGTCCAAAATATAACTATAGATGGTTAGATGTACTTTAACGAAAAACAAAGAATTTATGACATCATTCATAAAAGACATAATGAAGAATTAAGTATACTCGAAATCCTATATACAAACTCAGAGAATAAATTTACAAATATTCAAGAAATATCTACATTATTCATTCCGTTGGAAGAACACCCATTAAGAAGCATACTATACATAATTTTAATATTTACTATACTATTAGCAATAATTTACTTTTCAGTACAGCTTTGTAAGTGTTACATATCACAACGAGAAAAAAGGCAACAAGAATTATATAACAGATATTATGAAGCAGAATTACTCAGAGTTCAGACTAAAGTATAAAACGAGGACGATTCTTTTTAACACAGGGGAGAGTTAACACCCGTCACACCATCTGCACCTAAAACATTATCTACAAAGCATTTCCACTATAGCAGTACGTGGAGGACAAAGGTCAGACCCTTTAAATAGAAAATAGATAAGAACAATATTATTGTTGGGCGTGTTCGAATTAAGAGACGGAATTATTTAATAATAATTCATTTATTTAATAATATTCTTTTTCTCAAAACCAAAAGCGTGATATTAACTCATCAGGAGAAAAAGGAACAACTTAAAATCTACATAGTAGTAAAAAATAGTAATAGAAATTCATATTTATTATTAGTTGTACGAAAAAGGCATTTAATATAAGGTAACACCACAATACCCTCCTCCTAGTTAATGGGTTAACGGTATTTAAGAGGAATTCTAACATGACGTCCAGAAGAAGTGGTACGGGTGGTGGTTCCCGAGAGGGAGCGTGGCTTTTGTACTGAAGTGTTATCATCTAAGGTGTTGTTATTCGCTGATGCTGGCGGATCAAGTTGTAGTCTAACATCTTCTGGTGGGTGGTCGTTGGTTTCAGATCTGTTGTCGTCTTGTGGAGTTTCGGTGGATGCATTATCATCATAAATATAGGCAGATTTCAGACGATCTATAGAAATCTTCGCGTTTCTCTGGTGCATTTTTACAACAAAATACTTATCGTGTTTACTCAAAACTTCAAAAGGGCCTTCGTAGTTTGGTTCCAAAGGTGTTTTAATGTGGTCGATTCGGACGAAAACATATTTGCACTCGGCTAACGCAGGCTGAACAAAACTTGACTTAACATCGTGACGAACTGTCTTTGTAGTTGGCAAGTCCGATATCAGTCTACGTAGTGATTGCACAAATTCGGTTTCTGAAGTGTTTCCTTTAGAAGGAATGAGGAATGCTCCTGGGACGCGCAATGATGCACCCAAAAACCATCTCAGCAGGACTCAGTCCAACATCAGCTTTCAAGGTTGATCGCATTCCTAAAAGAATCAACGAAAGCACAACGCTCCAACTATTTGTCGTAACACTTAATAGCACACTTTAAGGTACGATGCCAGCGCTCGATGATTCCATTAGCTTGTGGGTGGTAGGGAGTCGTTCGCAAATATTTGACACCTAACACCTTTGTTAACTCCTTGAATATTGACGACTCAAATTGCCTTCCTAAGTCGGTCGTAATGGTTAATGGAATACCGTAAACTGAAATCCAACCATTCATAAGAGCACTTGCAACACTTTGGGCGGCTATGTCTACCAGCGGTACAGCCACGGGCCATCTACTATATCTGTCAATGCACGTAAGACAATAGCGGAAACCCTCGGAAGAAGGAAACGGTCCAAAAATGTCCACGTTTATATGCTCAAAGCGGGCGTCGACTAGTGCATACTCATCTATTGGTGACTTTGTATGACGTTGTACTTTGGCTCTTTGGCATTGAAGACATGAGCGAACATACTTAGCTACATCTGTTGACATTGATTTCCAAACGTAATGACTAGCTACCAATATTTTTGTTGCACGGATTCCTGGGTGTGAAAGTGAGTGTAGTTTTCGAATGACAGCTCCTCGGCAATTTTTTGGGACATATGGTCTCACCCTATCCGCTGAAACGTGGCAATAAAGTTCCCTTGTCGAATTCGGAATTTTAAATTTTGTTAATTTTAGGGATGAGTCGCTCTTGCTGTTCAGCATTAACTGTAGTTCACTGTCATCACTTTGTGGTTCGGCCATTTCGTCAAAATTTATCACTTGATCTTCCGAAGTGTTTATACGAGATAACAAGTCTGCTATATTATTGTCGGCACCTGGCAAGTGCCGAATATCCGTCGTATACTGACTTATAAAATCCAATTGTCGTGCTCTACGTGGCGATGCTTTTTCACTTTTTTGCTTAAAAGCAAAAATGATTGGCTTGTGGTCTGTAAAAACGGAAAATTCTCTACCTTCTAGAGCGTACTTAAAATGCTGTATGGCCTGGTAAATTGCAGTGAGCTCTCTATCGTATGCGCTGTATTTTTGCTGGGACGCCGATAATTTTTTGGAGTAAAAACCCAACGGCTGGACTTCGTCTCCAACTAATTGGTGCAGAGCTGCTCCCACGGCTTCATCCGATGCATCCGTCGTTAGCGTGAGTTGTGCATTTGGTGCCATATAATTTAACAGCGTCGCTTCAGCAATATCCTTTTTGCAAGCTTCAAAAAAAGCGATGGCTTCATCAGTCCAATTTATTATGCTATTGTCATTTTTCTTATTACCAGGAATCAGGTTTAGCAAAACATTTTGGGTTTTAATCGCATGTCGGATGAAAGGACGATAAAAATTTAGCATGCCTAGAAATTTCTTTAAATTTTTAACAACTTTAGGTCTTTTAAAATTTCGAATTGCCTCGACCTTATTGTCGGGTGGCGTAAGTCCATGTTGATTAATTTTGTGACCCAAAAAAATAGCTCACTTTTTCCAAGCTGGGATTTGTCAAAGTTTACAGACAGATGTGACTGACGTAAGCGGTTAAACACAATTCGCAGGTGCTTAGCATGTTCCTCCTCGGAAGATGATGCTATTAAAATGTCGTCTATGTAAACAAAGACGAAGTCAAGTCCCTTAAAGATTTCATTCATATGACGCTGGAAGGTTTGTGCTGCATTCCGCAAGCCAAATGTCATGAAACAAAATTCAAATAAGCCAAATGGCGTGATTATGGCTGTCTTAGGAATGTCGCATGGCTCCACCGGTATTTGGTGGTAGGCCCGTTGTAAATCTATAGTTGAAAAAATTATCTTCCCATACAGTATACTCGTGATATTGCGCAAGTACGGTATGGGATACCTGTCAGGTACGGTAATGTTGTTGAGCGCGCGGTAGTCACCACAGGGTCGCCAGTCCCCGTTTGGCTTCTTTACAAGGTGGAGTGGGCTTGCCCAATTACTGTTTGAGGGTCGACATATACCCATTTCCATTAAATATTCAAACTCCTTTTTCGCTGCCTGAAGTTTGTTTGCGGCTAGGCGGCGAGCGCTAGCGTATGTGGGAGGACCTTTAGTCGTGATGTGATGGGTTACGGTTGAGTCAATTGGGCGCTTGTTGGCATTAATCGTAGCCAGGTCTTTATATTCATTTAAGAGTTTTGCGTATTTGTCTTGTGTGTTGTATGCCAAAATTTGAATACAAGATGAACGTGGCGAACAACCTTTTGATTCAAGTAAAGTAGTGCGATCAATAAGCTTACCTCTTTTGATGTCGACTAATAGGTCATAGTATTTCAAAAAATCTGATCCTATTATAGCTGAGTTAACATTTGCCACCAAAAACGTCCATGGAAAATTACGTCGCAGACCTAAAGAAACATTAAGTCGCTTTTCGCCGCATGTTTTAATAGGAGTCCCGTTGGCTGCAAACAATCTTCTTGATACACCTACACAAGCATTTTTAACGCTGGATCAATCAAAAAATTCTTTTTCGAAACGTCGTCGCTGATGATGAGACGGGCAATGGTGTAGTCGTCTTGAGATCCGAATGCAGGATCAGAAGGTGAAACTAGTTTTTTGATGATTTTTGTTGGGGATACGAACAAGGCTCACGGCATTTCGTAGGCTTTTGTCCAAAGGTCCGATGATACCAGCAATAGTCAGCTTTGGCACTGTTAGGAGCGGCAGGCTCTGCTGACGTTCCTCGTCTTGAAGAAACTGACCGAGATCGTCGAGTGTATGTTCTACTGTTGCTGTTACAAAGACTATTTATTTGCTGTTCAATGCGGTCTAGACGTCTATCGATATCATCTTTGGTGTTACGCGTTGGCGGTGCAGAAGAAACGGCGGCCAGATGTTGGAAGTCGCCAACTTCCATTATTTTGTCGGCTAATTTAGCCAACTCGTTTAACGTAGCGTCAGATGCTTGTAAAATTGCACGAACCTGTGCTGGAAGTCGCTGTAACCAAAGTGATTTTAAAAAATCTTTTGTCACCTTACCTTTTGATAATGTACTCAGCTCATTGAGAAGTTGAGTTGGTCGTTTGTCACCCAGATCAATTTCTGACAACAGCTTTTGTGTCTTTTTCTGCTCGCTTTCACCGTAACGTTCTAGTAAACACTTTTTCAGATTGCCGTACTTGTTATTTTCCGGTGGATTTAAAATAGCGTCTGAAATTTGTACTATTTTTTTATGTTTGATTCTATTGCCGCAACAACTGTGTTAAATTTTGAAACGTCACTTAATATGCCCGCAACAGCAAATTGTGCTTCCACTTGTGCTAACCAAATTTCGGCATGGTCAGGCCAAAACGGCGGAACTTTGACCGCAATTCGATTGATGGTTGTAGTCTCGTTAGGCCCCTCTTCAACTCGTGCTGGCTGTTGTTGAATGTTGCTATTTTCGTCGTTATTCGACATATTTATGTTTTTATTTTTACCAAACGTCGGGGTCACCACTTTGTGGGCGTGTTCGAATTAAGAGACGGAATTATTTAATAATAATTCATTTATTTAATAATATTCTTTTTCTCAAAACCAAAAGCGTGATATTAACTCATCAGGAGAAAAAGGAACAACTTAAAATCTACATAGTAGTAAAAAATAGTAATAGAAATTCATATTTATTATTAGTTGTACGAAAAAGGCATTTAATATAAGGTATCACCACAAACTGTAATAGATAAGAATTATATTATTAAACCCAGCTGTACTCATAAGAAAATGTAAAGTAATAAGTCAAAGGGCATGAACAAACATGACCGAAACAAAGTGAAATCGAAAACACATTTTCTACTGATAAAAAAGGTACTTAACAAAGAACAAGTGGAAAACATGTTTTCGTGCAGATTAAAATACCTAGCTGTAAGAAATGATAAAGAAAATTGTTACCATAAATAGATGTTAGGAAACAAATTGTAATCAGTCTTAAGAATATTATTAATAAAGAACCACACGTTTCGGTGTAGCAAAAAAATAAAATATATTTTTTTGACTCATTCCTTAGACAAGGAATTAACTCCTACTGTTTCACAATAATTAAATTGCTGACACAAATGCAGATAGGTAAATAAACTTTCAAGTAAGCAGTATTGCCCAAATAAAAACAGCGCGTGTCAATAGAATTCCGAGTAACCAATATTGTAAAATAACAACATGCAAATTAATATTTACTTTAAGTCATTGTATGATTAAAATAAAATTCTTAAGTTTAGTTCTAATTTGGAAATGAATCAATAAAGTGGTTTTTTTAAAGTGAAAGATTGTTTTTTTTTTACCCATTAAAGACGGCTCATAGACCGCTCGTACAATTTTGACGAAACTTTTAGAATTTTACCTGGAGGTCCATAGAAGTTGCTTGGCGTAAAAAAAAAAAAATTTACTTCCCCCCATTCCTGAGATAGGACATGGGTATTTAAATACCCAACCGTCTTTAAAGATATACTTTTTTAAATATTTTTGAACAATTTTGTTTTTGTTACTTCAGTATAAATAAAAAGCTATTTATTTGTTTACAAAATTATTAATTTATTTGACCACTCAAAGTTCCGGTACACCCCACTGTGCCATTTAAAATGTACAGGGTTACTTCGAAAACGTTACAAATATTTAAAATTACGCCGTAAGAAGTAAATCCAACTTTGAACTATAGAGGTTACGCCGTAAAAAGTAAATCTAACTTTGAACTCTATAGCTTATTAGTTTGTTTTTAAAAAGGGGATTCCCAGTTTGCTTCTCTTTTTCAGACTTGTTGAACTTTTTACATATAGTTTATTTTAGTAAAGCAAATTGAACGGGTGAAATCAAGTGATTTTTTTTACAATAAAACAAGTGCATAAAAACATAAATTTATACGAAAAAAAAATATTATAAATAACCGATATAAAAATGAATCGTCGTCAGAAAATTGTACTACTGCCGAATTAGAAGAAATACTCGATAGCTGGTCCGATGGGGAAGAAGATTTTGAAGGAGAATCAAATACAATTGATGTTGTTATATTACCACCCGATGACGTCGACAAGATAAGTGATACGGAGGAGTTGGATGGCAATTTACAACTGTTGAACGACGACCAAAATCTGCCTCACGAGATTGCTGGGACATATGAAATAGAACGTTTCTTCAGTAGACGGAATGAAGATATACTATCTGCTGAAAACGAGAATGATGACTTGCCAGTGACCTTCAGTAAGATTGGTGAGAAGAGATGTAAAATTGATAAGGAAATGAAACCAAAATGGTCCCGAAAGCATAATTACAAGTTTCAGAAGGAGCCTTTGGATAATACGGAGACATCACACAAAGCTCTATATGAAAAGATTGGTGAAATGAGTCCCCAGCAACTTTGGGAATTGTTTATTGATGAGGAAGTGTTGGACCTTATAGTGAATTCCACCAACAAGTATGCTGCAGCAAACAATTGTCCATCATTTGTAACAACACCTACGGAAATCAAAACGTTTTTGGCCATCTTATATATAACAGGTTACCACACGTTACCACAAGTAAATTCTTACTGGTCAAACCGAGAATCACTAGGGTGTGTGATGATAAAAGAATGTATGCCAAGAGATAGATTCAAACGAATCAAGCAATTTTTTCATGTCTGCGATAATTCGGCAATAGATTCTAACGACAAATTTTCTAAAGTGTTGCCATTAAATAGCCTGATGAACAAAAAGTTTCTCCAGTTTGGAGTATTTTCCCATAATCTTTCTATTGATGAGCAAATGATAGCCTACTATGGCAGACATTCATGCAAAATGTTCATCAAAGGAAAGCCAATTAGGTTTGGAAAGCATAATTACAAGTTCGAGAAGGAGCCTTTGGATGATACGGAGACATCACACAAAGCTCTATATGAAAAGATTGGTGAAATGAGTCCCCAGCAACTTTGGGAATTGTTTGGCTTCTGACGAAGGCTACTTGTATCAGTTTATGCCATACGCAGGCGCAACGAAACAGGATAACTCGCAGTTACAATTAGGAGAAAGGGTGGTACTTTCCCTTCTTTCTCATCTTGATGTCCCCGCAAAGCATACCGTAACGTTTGACAATTTTTTTTACTAGCCATAAACTATTAACACGTTTATCGGGTTATGGATATTTTGCCTTGGGAACTGTTCGTGAAAATCGGACTAATTATGCTCCACTGATGGACGTCAAGAAAATGCGTAAACAGCCCCGTGGGACTTCAGACTTTTGTTTTGATGTGAACAATTCTATAATTGCTGTACGTTGGAACGATAATTCGGTACGTTATTCACCGAAATATTTTACGTAATTAATCAATTAATTTGCTTCCGTTATTCTTTTTTTTAGGTCGTAACATTATTATCAAATTATTTAAGTCATACACCAATGATTCGCGCAAGGCGATATGATCGAAAACAACGAAAAATTGTTGCACTTGAACAACCCTATTTAGTCAACCGATATAATAAATACATGGGAGGTGTGGACCTTTTTGATAACGCCATGAACAATTATCGCATTCGAGTTCGGGGCAAAAAGTGGTATTGGCCATTAGTTACAAATGCTTTCGATGCGGCTATGGTGAATGCATGGAAACTGCACTGCCTTTGTCGCAAATATGAAAAAAAACCCAAATGTCTCAATTTGATTTTAGAGTGGAAGTATGCGAGATTTCAATGATGAAGTTTAATCGGCAAAATGCCGGTAAGATTATGATTTCCGGAGCACAAATGGAAGTTAGATATGATCGTGTCGATCATTTAATCGGAAAACTCCCAGCACATCGTCGCTGCCGGCAGTGCGGTGGCAAAACAGAGTACGGATGTTTGAAGTGCCAGGCGAATTTGCACCCAGCACCATGCTTCCTGGATTACCATAGAAGTGTCACACCAGATAAATCTAAAATTGCAGTCTAAATAACCTCCAATTTTCTTTAAATAGATTTAAAAATATAAATTCGCCTTTTATTTCCGGAAAAAAAATTATTTCAATATAGAGAAAATGGTTAATTTTAGAACTCATTATGGACGGTTGGGTATTTTAATACCCATTTTCACTTTTTAGCGTGTTACGGCCAAGTGTATTGACCAATCGCTTTTTTCACATTACAAATGCAGCACCTAAAGCTATTTACAATGTGCAGGCGTTTTTCATTTTTCGCATTATCCTTTATTTGACAAACCTTTTTCTGTTCAATTTTTGAGAAACAAAAAAACGCAATTTTTCTAATTCTCAAACTAAAGGTAAAAATTAAAAAAAAAATTTTAATTTTCCCCACATTAATCAGTCTCTAGTATTAAATAAAAAAGCAACTTGCAGTCATTATCTCTTATCAGGCCAACGCAGGATTTTTTTTACATCTTTAACTTTTTTGGGTATTTAAATACCCAGTCGGCTAAAATGGGTTAAACAAGATAACTTTCAAAGTTATAATTGGCGCCTAACGTTAAAGGATCTCCATCTAAATAAACACCCCATAGGCTGTAACAGAAGGAGACTCCAACAACAAAGATACCCTATAGGCTGCAGAAGTTTTAAAAAATCAACACCCCACAGGCTGTAATAAATACAGCCATCTGCCAAATAAAGACGTTTGGAGTGAGGAACTCAGTGTAGTACGGTAACCCCAGTATATTGAAAAAAAGGACAAACTAAGGAAAAAAGTGAAAAGTTTACAAAAATGAAATTGGAAAATTTAAAAGTGAATTACTTAAAGCTCTTAATACAATAAAAATTTATTAATCAAAGTATTTAAATTTAAAAAAAAATTGTGAATGATTTGATCGAATATTTATTTCGAGAAATTCTAAACACGTTAATACTTTAACAAAAATTTAATTTCGAAAGTAGCGAAGTTTCGAAAGCTCATAAAACAATTGTTCGAAATATTATAGATAAATTAATCAGAAAATACTACAAAAAATTATTTTACCTAATTAGAAAGTGAACATTATTGATGGAAATTACTAATGTAATCCTTAGAGAACAATAGTAAAAGGAAAAACGAAAAGAAATATATAGCTATAATAAATAAAACTGGTGTGAAAAGAGAAATAAAAAAAAAAAAACCTCAATAGGAACAAAGATTTACTTTTTAAAGAATCATGTCAAACCGAAGCAATTTGATCAGGCCTGCACTCCTTAACAATGCAAACCTTCCAAACGCGGCACCCATAGTTGAGGGAAATAGGGAAAATGAGGACGAGAGAATAGCCAGAATCTGCGCACATCAGTGCGAACTTGCATTCAGACAATTTTTAGATCCCAATATGAATATAGGTGGTGAAGACCAAGTTATAGAGGAAAGATTCAGGAACAATTTGACCGACTTGGACAAAGTCCCTGACGTTGTCTGGAGTTTAAGGGAGTTCTCCGGAAATCCTTCTGAGTTTAGCTCTTGGAAAAAGAGCGTAGATAGGATACTTACAATCTACGAAAACATGAAAGGAACACCCAAATACTACGCCATTTTAACCACTATCAGAAACAAGATTGTGGGTAGTGCAGATGCTGCGCTAGAATCTTATAATACGCCCCTAAACTCGGAAAGTATTACAAAATGTCTTGCGTTACACTAAGCAGACAAAAGAGATCTTATAACATTGGAGTACCAAATGAGTACTCTTGTGCAAGGTAGCAATAGGATTCAGGAATTCTACCAACAAGTATACTCCCACCTTTCTTTGATCATGAATAAAATATCCTGCATGGATATAGGAAGAGAGGCACTCGACTTACTGACACAAACGTATCGGGATAAAGCCCTATATACCTTTATTAGAGGCCTTAGAGGTAATATGTCCCTACATCTAGGTATGAAGGAACCAAAAGACCTGCCACAGGCACTTCATCTGTGCTTAAAGATGGAAAACCAGTTTGTGAGAACGCAATTTGCGAACTCACATAGCCATCCCAAGCCTTCCAATAATAAGCAGAACAACCGTAGTAATTACAGTAATTACCAACAAGAATTTATTCAGCAGTTGGCGCACATGCCACAACCTTACTCTTACCAAAGACCCTTTCATGTATCCGCTCCGATCTACCATAAGAAAAATTCCAATCAAATGTGCCCTCAAGGCTACATAAATCCAAATGTTCCCCCACCAAGACCAACCGAACCTAAACCTCAACCAAGACCCGAACCAATGAACATAGATCAGTCAGTTAGAGCCAGGGCCATTAATTATATGAATAGACCTGCCCAAAATAATAGATTTTTTTGAAAAAAGACCAAATGTACAACAATCTGAACAAAGAAGACTTCCTCCAAAAATCCAGAGAAATTTCCATATAGAAACTCAGCAAAATGAGGACTTAGACGAACAGTATTACGAACAGCAATTACTCAATTATGAAAATCAGGAAGGACTACCAACATTAGATGAATATTTACAAAACGAACAAGAACATTCAAATCAATTGGAAGTTAACGATTTTGTTGACATCCATTTTTTAGACTAACTGGTTCTTGCCTTATATTGAATGTAGGACCAAAACCGGACAGATTTTAAATTTTTTAATTGACACTGGATCAAACAAAAATTATATTCAGCCAAGTCTAGTGCAGAATCCTGTACCAAATCAAGAATCATTCTTCGCCAACTCGGTAGGCGGACATACTAAAATTACTGAACACACTTTTATAACTCTATTCGACGATCATACAAAAAAATTACAGTTCTTCTTACTACCAACACTTAAAGAACTGTCGGCAGTGATTTATTCAGCAGGAAATTATATGATAATTAACGGAAAATTAAAAGTAAGAATAAAACAAAAAACATCTCATTCAGTGAACAATATCGACATTAGAACGGAACACTTGACTAAAGAACAGAAATACAACTTACAAGGAATCATTTTAGGAAACAGATCACTTTTTAGTGAAGCAGATGAGAGCTTAACACATACTTCGCCTGTAGTGGCCGAAATTCATACAAAAACAGATGAACCAGTATATTTTCGTTATTACCTGTACCCTATGCATCTAAAAGTAGAGGTAGAAAAACAAATACAGGAGCTCTTGCAACAAGGGATTATTCGACCTTCTAAATCGCCCTACAATTCCCTTAGTTGGATAGTTCCAAAGAAAGCCGACGCATCTGAACAAAAGAAATTTAGAAAACTAAATGAACAAACAACACCAGACCGATACCCAATTCCGGAAATAAATGAAGTACTCCCGCAACTTGGTCAAAATAAGTTCTTCTCCGTCTTAGACCTTAAAAGTAGTTTCCACCAAATACCACTTAAAGAAACAGATAGGCAAAACACAGCGTTTTCAGTAAACAACGGCAAGTACGAGTTTAAACGACTCCCGTTCGGACTAAAAAACGCACCATCCATATTCCAACGTACCTTAGATGATATTTTGAGGGAGTATATTGGAAAAATATGCTTCGTATATATGGATGATATAATTATATTCGCAGAAAACGAAAGTAAACACTATGAAAATTTAGATACTATATTTAAAACCCTAGAGCGTGCAAATATGAAAGTCCAATTGTAAAAGGCGAGTTTTTAAAGGAATAAGTAGAATTTTTAGGCTTTATAATCTCAGACAAAGGAATAAAAACTAACCCAAAGAAAGTGGAAGCAATTTTAAACTTTCCAAAACCTAAAACACTCAAGGAGTTAAGATCATTTCTGGGAATTTCAAATTACTATAGGCGCTTTATCAGGGACTACGCGAAAATTGCTAAGCCCCTGACAATGCTTTTGAGAGGGGAGGCAGGACGTTCGTCTAAGCACACCTCCAAAAAGATACCAATAGAACTGGGTCAGGACGCTATAGATGCCTTTAATAAACTAAGAACGGCATTAGCTTCCGAAGATGTAATGCTGGCGTACCCAGACTTTAATAAAGAATTTTGTCTAACGACAGATGCCTCAAACTATGCTCTCGGAACCGTTCTATCTCAAGACAATAGACCAATTGTATTTCTGTCTAGAACTCTTCATAGAGCAGAGGAGCATTATGCTACCAACGAAAAAGAAATGCTCGCAATCATATGGTCATTAAAGTCGCTTCGAAATTATTTATATGGGTCTCCAAAATTAAAAATTTATAGCGATCACCTTCCACTCACATATGCCTTAAGTTCTAAAAATTCAAATTTCAAACTGAAAAGATGGAAAGCATTTCTTGAAGATTATAATTATGAGTTGCAGTATAAACCAAGTAGTATAAATGTTGTCACCGACGCTTTATCAAGACCTCCGCAGGAGGGCTCTCAAATAAATGCATTAACTGCCACTCAGCATAGCGACGAAAGCTCATCTCATCATCTTATACAATTTACAGACGCACCGCTCAATGCTTTTAAAAATCAAATAATAATTTCTAACCAAGAAACACAATCAACCTACAGTTTTGAGATTGTATTCCCCACATACCATAGGCATACCATTAATGAACCCAACATTACAGGAGATTCTCTCATTCAACTCCTAAAAAAATACTTCAATCCCTCCGTGACGAATTGCATAAAAACTTCTGACGACATCTTGGGAAAATTGCAAGAGATTTATAGAGATAATTTTACACAATATAGAGCAAAGTATACTCGAACCATGGTAACAGATCTAAAAAACGAAGAAGAACAGGAAAGCGAGATAATAAAAGAACACAATAGGGCACATAGAAATAGTATAGAAAATAAAACACAACTTATAAATTCTATTTTCCCCAAATGCACTCTAAGATAAAAAAGATCACTAAATTATGTAAAGTGTGTAGGGAAAATAAATACGATAGGCACTCTAATAAAATCACGCTACAGAAAACACCAATACCATTATATCCTGGTCAGATTATACACATAGACATTTTGATCACAGAAAAAAAGCAATATTAACTACTATAGATAAATTTTCCAAATTTGAGCAAACAAGAATGCTAAGCCATCGAGCCATCGAAGATGTTAAAGAACCACTAAGAGAACTTATACTTTCCTTTGGTATACCAGAAACAATCGTTATGGATAACGAAAAATCCTACAATTCTACAGCTATAGTTTCTATGTTAGAATATGAATACAAAATAAAGGGATTTAAGATCCCACCATATAGCAGTAGTGTGAATGGACAGATAGAAATGTTTTATTCCACGATCGCGGAATTAATGGGTTGTCTAAAAGCCGAAAACTCACAAAAACATTTGCAGAATTATTGCATAGAGCTGTTCATTCAACAATAAAGAAAAAACCAATAGAAAAAAATTTTTTTTTTGGGTAGAGTAAGTTCCAATCCGCAAGAAAAGAGAAGGTTAAATTAGATACTATCAAGAGACTTCAGCAGAAGCAGGTAGAGGACATGAATTACCATAACAATAGAAAAACAACACCCAAAGCTTATGAATCTGGAGAAACCATTTATATAAAAGAAAATAAAAGATTAGGAACGAAACTTAGTAAAACGTATAGAAAAGAAATAGTCGAAGAAAATAGGAACACTACAGTCTTAACTAAATCAGGAAAAATAGTACACAAAAATAATATCAAAAACTAAAGAAGGAAAAACCCTATTTTTCAGGACATTTTTAACACTGGTTTCGGCCGACGTAAAAATTTTGAACTATTTTCATTCACAAATAGTAACATGGAACTCCGGACTAGCAAAATTACACACTGGTACATTCAAATTAATACACGTCATTGACAAAAATATATATCAGGACTATATATAAACTGCAAGAAACACTGAAACACGATATTAGCTCTTCCCACTTTCTGCAACCCTTTTTAAATCATGAAGCTACAGAACTCCAATCATATCTGGACAGATTAAAACAAAGGTCAAAAAGATCCCTAGATTTTATAGGCTCCGCCTGGAAGTGGATTGCAGGAAGCCCCGATCTTGAAGATTTCGAAATATTAACAAACAAAAAAAAACAAACAAAGTACTAACAAATAACAACAAACAAGCTATTATGAATAAAGTAACAGTAGAAAAAATTAATGAACTAATTCATATAACAAACAGTATAATTGAAACATTTAATCATAAGAATAATTATAATAAAAGTAAAAATGTAAAAGAACAATTAATAACGATACTAAAATATAAATTAGACAGTGTTACGAAAGAATTGATTAACATTCAACATGACATGCATTGGGCAAAAGTGGGTGTAGTTAATTCCTTCTTACTAACAGCTACAGAAATTGATATCGTAAAACAAATAATGAATAAAGATTCTATACCTTTTATAAACTTGGAACAAGCATTTGAGTTTTCTGAAATAAAGATAGCATCTAATCATGATTCTATTATTTATATATTAAGTATATCTACCACTCATCTAAATTCTTGTAACAAAATGCTAATAAGACCCATTAAGTTAGGAAAATATATGAACAAAATAAAATATCAAAACATTCTCATATGCGATAATGGAATGTATGGTATGAAAAATGAATGCAAAGGGTATAATAATATTACAATATGCAATATAAATAATTTGGATTATATTGAAAGCGATATGTGTCTAGCGAACTTGATTAAAAGTAAAGTGGCAAAATGCAGCTTAAATAGACAATCGAGGTATCCCCACCCTAGAAGAAATTGAACCAGTAAATATTCTTCTGAACCAATTCAATGGAACAATTTTCATCGATACTGAACCGCAAAATCTTACCGGAACCTATGTGGTAGAGTTCTTCAATACATCTGTGACAGTAGCCAATATAACTTTTTTGAAACAACAAGATTACAACCATTACCAGCTATCTAAGTCTCTCTCTAATATCGATAATATTCATGGTCATTCTGCTAGTCAAGACAAAGATATTGAAAAAAAGCGGTAAAACAATTACTATTCCAACAACGCTAGAATCAATCCCATCAATACATACATCCATGCCAAAATTATCGGATAACAGAAAACCTGAAAAACCCAGTATAACAAGAATCTCCAATATTCCATATCTTTGATCGACCGGGACGTTCGAAATTAAAAGGGGAGGTGTTAACGCCAAAAACGTTGAATGCCCTTATTACAAACTCTTTCACAATAATTAAATTGCTAACACAAATGCAGACAGGTAAATAAACTTTCAAGTAAGTAGTATTGCCCAAATAACAACAGCGCGTGTCAACAGAATTCCGAATAACCAATATTGGAAAATAACAACAGCGTACCATTTCGATTACCATGCAAATTAATATTTAGTTTAAGTGATTGTATGATTAAAATAAAATTCTTAAGTTTAGTTCTAATTTGGAAATGAATCAATAAAGTGGTTTTTTTTTAAAAGTGGATTAAAAAGATTCGTTTTTTTTAAACAAAATAACTTCCGAAGTTATAATTTATATATATATATATATATATATATATATACATATATATATATATATATATATATATATATATATATATACATATATATATATATATATATATATATATATATATATATACATATATACATATATATATATATATATATATATATATATATATGTATATATATATATATATATATATATATACATATATATATATATATATATATATATATACATATATATATATATATATATATATATACATACATATATACATATATATATATATATATATATATATATATATATACATACATATATATATATATATATATATATATATATATATACATATATATATATATATATATATATATATATATATACATATATATATATATATATATATATATATATATATATATACATATATATATATATATATATATATATATATATACATATATATATATATATATATATATACATATATATATATATATATATATATACATATATATATATATATATATATATATATATATACATATATATATATATATATATATATATATATACATATATATATATATATATATATATATATACATATATATATATATATATATATATATATATATATATATACATATACATATATATATATATATATATATATATATATATATATACATATATATATATATATATATATATATATATATATATATACATATATATATATATATATATATATATATATACATATATATATATATATATATATATATATATACATATATATATATATATATATATATATATATATATATACATATATATATATATATATATATATATATATGTATATATATATATATATATATATATATATATATATATGTATATATATATATATATATATATATATATATATATATTGGCGGTTTATACCAAATCGTCAGTAGACTTTAATAGTTAATTTATTTAACAATTAAATTGAGATTTTATTTTTCATTTTGCATTATAAATACTTTCATTCGGCCCTAATCCCGTTGGTGTTTTTATTTGAAATGTCGTTTCTATATTTTTGTCGCTTCGTTGCTAAATTGTCATTATTGAAATATATTGAAACGACGAAAAGAACTTATCGAAAATAGTAATAAATGTTGGTAGCACTGCAATATTTTTTTTTTTAATTTTTGACATTTTGCTTATATTTTGATGAGATAATGAACATGAATTTACACCGAACAATGTTACGCCATAACGTTAACATATTTGCTATCCCAGATTCAATGTAAGTACCTTTATATATTTATAAAATTCATTTCCAATAATAAATATGTATATACATACATATGTGTATACTTTGCATTTCTTAAGGTTTGTTAACACATTTAGACTCAATAAAAGTGCTTTTCAATATGTCCTGGAACAAATCCAACCAAAGCTAAAATGTAGCGTTCGAAAGTCTGCAATTACCCCAACAATAAAGCTGGCAACTGCTCTGCGATTTTTTGCGCAAGGATCATATCAACTAAGCGTTAGGAATGACTTTAATTTGTCATTGGCTCAGCCCACAGTGAGTAACAGTTTTGGTCGCGATGAATATCACAATTTGCGAAAATTGCGTTAAATTTCAAATGTCGCAATGTGAAACAATGGAATGCAAACAGTCTTTTTATGAACTAGCTGGTTTTCCTGGAATCATACGATGTGTAGACGAAACTCATATTAAGATCATTGGCCCCTGCAAAAGTTCTCAACATTTATATTACAATGGAAAAGGCTTCTTCAGTATAATGCAATGATTGTAAATACTACCAACCAATATAAATATTAACACTAAATTTAATTGCTAAATATTCATAATCAATTATTTTTAGATTTGTGATCACAAAATGCGAATAATATATGTAGATGCAAGACACCCCGGTTCCGGTCATGATTCCTTAATTTGTAATACTAGCCGAGTAAGAAGGTTCTTATAAGAAAAGTATTAGGTAGACGAACGTAATTCATGGATTCTTGGTATGAAAATTTAAATAAAATAAAATCAGTTTAAATTTTTAGGAGATGCTGGGTATCTGTTGGAACCATTTTTAATGACACCGTTCTGATCTGCGGCTGAGCATAGCGCGGAAAGCCGTTACAATTCGGTACATTCAAAAGCCCGAAACATTATAGAGCGAGTAATTGCAATGCTTAAGTCGCGGTTTCGATGTCTTCTTGGAGCACGGGAATTGCATTATGATTCCCAAAAAGTTACACAAATCGTTAATGTTTGTGCTGCTCTCCACAACATTTGTATTCATAACAATACTTCTTTATCTGATTGTGATGTAGGAATTCTTTCCGAAGAAACCGAAAATTTCAATATAAGTGATGAAAATGATAACACAGATTGCACAGAAGCTGCCAGAATAAGAGACGCTATTAAAAACAGTATTTCGTTATAAATTTTTATATTCAATATGTACATATGTATATGTATATAAACTAAAAACATTAACATAAAAACAAGTTCATGTTAAACAAACAAAAAATATTAATTTACAACGTAAAATAAAACTAATAATTTGAATTTAATTGCTGTTTTAGCAGTTTAAGTTTTTTATTTCTTTGTCGAGCTCCATTAATTCTTCTTCTCTAAGAGTTTTCCTTTTATATATTTTCAAGCGTTCTTCTTCCAAATCACACCTTTTCCTTTGATAACCGGAAATTTCTTTTAAATAACCCTTAATGGATTCTAAACTGCTACATTTATTTTGTTGCACTTCAGTCTACTTCCTCAGTAATGTAATCCTTTCGTTTTCACCGGATTTATTTTTTGTTGACGGCCGAACACTTCTTGATGTCGTGGGTATATCGCCATCTAAGATATTCGCAACATTTATATTTTAATTTCCGAAACTATGCTATTTATTTTTCCATCGGCAGATCTATTTCTTCCTGGTCGGCGTCAAATCCTATGTCATTCCCTTTTGAATTAATTTGTTTTTCAAATTGTAACAAATTTGATACGGCCTCTTCTAATGCTGATAATGGAATTTTGTTGTTCGTCAGCTTCTTTTTCACTTTGAACTTCAAGTCCTTCCATACCTTCCATTGAAATTATATTTATATATATCTCACGAAAAATTTATTGTGTTTTTACTTACTTTGTGCTAACCGTCTCCATCACGAACTGGATGTCCCATTGGATTAATTTTTTCTGCAATTTCTCGCCAAAAACTGTCAAAATTCAGGGGTTTTATACACTTCCGAAAACATATATATATATATATATATATATATATAATAAAAAATGTATACAAAAAATTTTTATATTATATGTATATCATAATAATATATGGCATCATCGCATCGGTGCTGGTAGATACATTTTCGTTTATCCAACAACAACAGAAGTATTATTTACCCTACATTAATTTACGCAGTAGTATTTTTCGCTTCGGACAAAGGATCTATTCTATGCAACATTGTACATTAACAATAACAATTTTCTGCAACAAATAATAACACATTCCGCCTCACAAGTTTCATTGTTGAATGCTCTAGGGAAACTAACTAATTTTTGTGTTATTCGAACAAATAACTACACAAGATAAGATGAAATATGTTTTACGAATATGTTCGATGCGGGTTGTAATATTACAACCCGCATATAAATTTTTTTGCGGTTGTCATGCACTATATTATAGGGTTATCCATTTTGCGGTTTCAAAAGTAAACGTAAATAAAACACATAAAATTTTTTTTTTTTCATATTTCTTTTTTATTATATAGTTTGAACGTTGACATTATGTGTGAAACACTACGTCATTTAAATGACCACCACGCGAAGTGTTGCAAGCATTTTCGATAACTTTTTGAAACACATTGGGTGGCACCTTAGTAGAGCTGTGCCGAACTGAATCAAACGCTCTCAAACATTCTCAAACGCTCGTTTTTGACAAGAACCTCTAATCAAACCCATGCAATTTAAATGGGTTTGATTAGAGGTTCTTGTCAAAAACGAGCGTTTGAGAGCGTTTGATTCAGTTCGGTACATCTCTACACCTTAGCCATAACTTGACGAATGTTAGTTTTTAAGTGCTCAATAGTTAAAGGTTTATCTGCATAAACACGGTCTTTCACGTAGCCCCACAAAAAAAGTCTGATGGTGTCAAATCGTATGATCTTGGTGGCCAGTTGATATCGCCACGACGAGAAATTACGCGGCCAGGAAATGTCTCTTGCAATAAAGCCATATTCGCTCTAGTTGTGTGGCATGTGGCACCGTCTTGTTGAAACCACATATTCTCCAAGTCGTATTCTTCAATAGCAGGCAAAAAAAGTCTGTTATTATATGACCATAACGCTCCGAATTGACGGTAACAATCGTTCCATCGTCGTTTTCGAAGAAGTAAGGTCCAATCACACACGGACCAAAGAGCGCACCAAACAGTGACTTTTTCTCTTCAATTACTTGAGGATTCTCAGAACCCCAAATACGACAATTTTGTTTATTAACATACCCACCGAGTGAGAAATGTGCTTCATCGCTGAAGAAAATTTTTTTCGAAAAATCGCCATTCACCGCCTGTTGTTCAAGCATAGTTGGACGATTATGTAAACCATAATCTCCTCTTAAAGCACGATATGTGGCTGTTGCAGAATCACCATTTTTGTAGTATGTTTTGATAATTTTTATGCGTTGTCTGATAGTTAAGCGATCTATTTTCGTCAATGTCAGACTTTCAACTGAAAAAAAATTGGTTTAACAACTTAGTTTGGCAGATGTCGAATTCCAGTCCCATACTTTTGAAACCACGAAATGGATAACCCGGTATATACATAATCTTTGCTTTAGGTCTGAAATTGATGTTATTCGTCATTTTTTTAGATTTCGCTTCAAAATATCCCTGAAATGCTTAATAAAATTTAGATCCGGAGGTTTTTGGGGATGCTCCAACTTATGCTTGACATTTCAAAGTAGACATTCTTTTACCATTTTCGAAGAATGCTTCGCATCGTTGTCTAGCAGATATATGGCATTTTCTCTCAAATCTAATAATTCCATACTAGGGAGGTAGAATATCAATGTACATATCCTTATCTATAGTGCCATCGATTATTCTCAACGCAATTTGCGGCCGTAGATCCCCAGACCATGACAGAAACGCCTCCGTATTTCACTGAATTTACGTTTTGGGGTTCTAAGGCTGTATTCGATTTTGGCCAAACTTTTGCCCGGCCGTCGCCCCCAAAAACCATAAATTCATCAGTGAATTTCCCAACAATTTGGCGCAAAATTACCTATTTTCTATTTAGCGCCAATAATCTTGCCAAGAAACTTAAATTTTATGTACACAAACATATTATGCCACTTTACTACGATGAAATAAAAGAGATAGTAGACAAAGAAATTTAGCATCCCCCTAGCAGTATCGTAATAAAGTAACACCTCTGAATTTGAGAAAAATAACATTTGCATAATTAGTTGTCATGTCTAATTAGTCTTTAATCTAAAAGAATCAACTACTTTATCTAGAACCTTATAAAAATGTTTTAAGTTGGATTAATAACTTTTAAACTCTTTTCTAGTTTAAAATTTTTTTTGTTGTGCATGAATCTTTTAACCCTTTCGCTAGTTTTTACTAGGTCGATGAAAATATCTGATTTTAGAATAGATAGTTAGAATTTTTGTTGTTGTTCATGAATCTTTTAACGTCGTGTATAATATTTAGACGTCCTCAGCTTTACTCTAACTAATATCGAATGCGATTTCATCGTATTCTCTTTTTGTGTTCCATCCTTATGTGCCATCAATCACTAATACCACATATTTTTCTAGTAGCTTTTTCTAAGGTTAATATATAGCCAGCGACAGCATAAGTCTCTTTTTCGGTGTGAAATTTTGTTTTTTATTGAAGAATTTTTATCGTTTTATATCTATGCCATAAAACGTAAATTTTATTTGAATATTTACCGAAACTGTACATATCTGTATGTGTACCTTTTTTATCCGATACAGCCGACAACATTGGATTTCCTGCTACCAAAGCATTATTTTTGTCGGTAAAGTCCATTTCCGACATTTGTTTCTATGACAACCCTAATTGTCTGGATTTAAAGCATATAGAAAACCAATTACCTTAAACAAATGCGAGCACTTACTTTTACATATTTAAACGAAAACTTGCATTGAATACATAACTTTGGATTAAAAGCGGGTGGTATAGAAAAGAAGGGGTTATCCAAAAGTACTCGATTTATATTTTTATATTCAATTTTATTAATTTGTTTTTCTTGATGTTGTGTTTTTTTTTTTTTTTTTTTCGACGGAATAAATGTGTATAAAGCATACTGTTGCAGAGGATGATAGTCGCCTTCAAATGGTTTGATGTTTCATGAAACGTGTCGAATAATTTAAAAAAAAATTTAAAGAAACAAAATCTAATGAATGTTATCAAACAGGTTTGATGTATCAACACCATTTAAAAACAAACAAAAATAGAAAGTAGAATCAATGTTTGATTCTTACTTTTCGAGTGATTTGTACATTTTTATGTTTTAAAAAGAAAACACAAATAATTCTAAAACAAAAAATTGATAATTGTCATTCCTTCTTTAGTTGGAAAGAAATTTATAAGAAAGAATAACTATTGTTTGTAATAAAAAGTATTTTTCTGTGAAAAATGTTAAAATTAGAAGATATGTATGTATATAAATATATGTATATAAATAAATGTATAAAATATTTTTTGTTAAAAAATATTTAGTGTTGACTCACAAAACATTTCGTTTTGTGAAACGCAACCAGTTTGAATAGAATAATATACTCACGAGTTGTTTTTGC
>OY776276.1:70721535-70736535 GCA_963675445.1 Linnaemya vulpina | reverse complement strand
TGTATTTAATTCTATTCTTATTTTTCCTATGAAATCTACTATCACTAATTGTTAGAACCTTATCCACAAAATTCCTAGCTGTGTTTATAATAACTTTTTTATTATGTTTAGAATAGTAATTAATAATTCTTCCTGAAGATGTTGGTTTCTGGTACCAATCTATTAATAAATTTCTATTCTTCCTAATTATTAATGTATCTAAGTATGGAAGCATGCAGTTCATTTCCCTTTCCATAGTAAATTGAATACTATTATTAAACTCATTTAGTGTCCTCAACATATTATCTATTCCACTTTCTGAAATTATGCAAAATAAAT
This sequence comes from Linnaemya vulpina, assembly GCA_963675445.1. Classification (NCBI taxonomy): domain Eukaryota; kingdom Metazoa; phylum Arthropoda; class Insecta; order Diptera; family Tachinidae; genus Linnaemya; species Linnaemya vulpina. The sequence goes on along the minus strand of OY776276.1, from coordinate 70,736,217 downwards.
CATCTACATATTTAGTCATTATTCTTGGTCTAATGTTCACTCGTTCAATACAATTGTCAAGCAATCTCTCCATAACAATATCAGCCACTATAGGAGAAGCTGGAGATCCCATTGGCAGACCTTGTTTTTGTAAATATATATTTCCATCATATTGAAAATATCTATTATCTTCTATACAAAATCTCAATATTCTTAAAAATAACCTTTTATCTATCTCTGTATATCTCTCTATTATATCCCATTTTTCCTCAATAGTATTTATTGCCAAATCAACTGGTATACTGGGAAATAAAGATACTACATCAAATGAAACTAATCTTTCATCATTACCTATTTCTAGGTTCAATAATCTGTTTTTAAATTCTAACCCATCCTTAACATTATATACTGAATTTTCAGTAATCTTTTTCAAAATATTTATAATATATTTACATAGGTGATAGGATGGTGAATTTACATAACAACAAATTGGTCTCAATGGGAACTGATCTTTATGAATTTTAGGTAAACCATATATTCTAGGTGCTACAGCAATATTATTTTTAAGTTTATTCTTTTCTATATCTGTAATAATCCTATTTCTGTGAAGTTCGTCAACAATATTATTGTTAATTTTCATTAATTTGCTAGTTGGGTCTTTATTTAGCAAAGAATATTTTGAAGTATCTAATATGATGTTATTAATACGTATATTATAATCTTGTTTGTCAATAGCTACTGTTGCATTACCTTTATCAGCTTTTAAAATCAATATGTTCCTATTTTTCTTTAAAAATATTTCTGTTTCCCTTACTTTGTCTAACATATATTTATCTCTATTTGATAATTTCATTTTATTGATATGATTATCAATAAATGATGTTAATCTATTTCTAGATATTTCCTGCTCTTCACTACCAATTTTAGTTTGAACTATATCTTCTCCATCTGCTAACATTTTTAACATTGGAAATTCTTCTCTCTTAGTAGGTAATGCATGTTTTGGTCCTAATGAAAGAGTCCACTGTACGTCTATTGGTATATCATAACTACTTTTATTTATAAACCATTTGTTATTAAATTTTATTCTTAATTCCTCTCTTTGTAAATTCTTTAAACAATCGAATTTCTTCTTATGAATTCTTTTTATCTTCTCATTTAATGCTATGGTTAATCTATCTTCATATTGTAAGAAATTTTCTAATTCTATTCTATTAAGATGTCTACTCAAATTTATTTTAACTACATTTATCTCACTTTGAAATTGTTTCAATAGTTCATGTTTTTGTTTTAGTGCATATTTTAAAATTTTGGTGTGTATGTCATTTGTATACCTATAAATTATCCTCTGTATTGCCGGAACTCCCTCCAAATTGAAAATACCTGATATATTCTTTGTTGTTCTTGAAATAAATTTTGGTATGATGCCCGCATTTCTGCAACGTATCAAAAATGTTATTGTTGATTTGGTCCTGATAATCTTATCCCTCATGGTCTTGAATCTATTAATAAGGCCTCTGACTTGATAATTCTTTTTAAATCTGCTGTAGCTCATATTTTTCTCCTCTTATTGTCTTGTTTATTGGGTGCTCTTGAAATTTTAAATTCTTCTAGTTTTTTGACCTCTTTTTGATTAATAATGTTGTCAATATATATTAAGCTTAAGGTCTCTTTATTTTTCTTATCTTATAAAATTTGTTTTTCAATATTTCGTCACTCCTTTGTGTGACTTCTTCAGGAAATTTATTTTTTAATTTGATGTGAAAAAATAATTTTTGTTTATAAAACAACAATATGAAAATTATTTGTCAACAAAATACAAAAAGATTCAAACAAAATTTTTATAAATTTAAGAAATATGGGAACAATAATATACAATTTAAATCTATACATGTATATATAAAAAAATTTTGAACATTTCTAAAATGAACTTCCAATCCTACTTATATATACATAGATATCTTAAAACCAAATTCAAGAAGTTTATAAACAAATTTATATAAATTTAAAAGACATATTATAACAAAAAATTTTTAACATGTATATATAAAACAAAAATATTATTCTTTAAACATTTCATAATTTTACACATGTATATATACATACCTATTCATACATACATATGTTTATTATAAACATATAAAATTAACATGTATATACACATATGTATATATCAATATATACACATATTATTCAACAAATTTTAGAAAATTTTTAAACAATTTTAATTGAACAATAACAAAATATTTAAATCCATACATATGTACATTTAAATTTAAAACTCTATCTTTTATTAACTAAGTGTCTATAATTTTGAGCTACATTTGCTGTATCTGCCTTAAAATTAATCCTATTTGTGATTGGTGTATTAATTATGTGTAACATTTCTAACATAAATCTACGTTTATAATTGTTTTCTGTGATTAATATTGAAACATTTTCAAAGTTTGGATAATGATTAAATCTAGCACAATGTGAAGATAATGCTGTTTTCTGCGAATTTATATCTCTATATCTCTGATCAGTCTTATGTCCTGCTATCCTAGTTTTTAACTTATTCTTAGTTGTACCTATATACACCTTATTACAATCCTCATTGTCATTTCCATTACAAGGTATTTTATAAACTAAATTTGATTTATCTAATTTATCTATTTTATCCTTTGTCTTACTAAAAAATCTGTTTAATGTATTATGTGTTCTATAAGCTACTGTATATTTTTCAGAATCACATATTCCTGATTTACCAATGCGTTCTGATAATCCAGATACATAAGTTAAGGATTTGTATATTTTTGGTTCATTTATATTTCTATTAATGTTACTACTTCTTAATCCATATTGATATATTAATTTATTTATTAACCAAATTGGAAAATCATTATTCCTTAATATGTATTTAATTCTATTCTTATTTTTCCTATGAAATCTACTATCACTAATTGTTAGAACCTTATCCACAAAATTCCTAGCTGTGTTTATAATAACTTTTTTTATTATGTTTAGAATAGTAATTAATAATTCTTCCTGAAGATGTTGGTTTCTGGTACCAATCTATTAATAAATTTCTATTCTTCCTAATTATTAATGTATCTAAGTATGGAATCATGCAGTTCATTTCCCTTTCCATAGTAAATTGAATACTATTATTAAACTCATTTAGTGTCCTCAACATATTATCTATTCCACTTTCTGAAATTATGCAAAATAAATCATCTACATATTTAGTCATTATTCTTGGTCTAATGTTCACTCGTTCAATACAATTGTCAAGCAATCTCTCCATAACAATATCAGCCACTATAGGAGAAGCTGGAGATCCCATTGGCAGACCTTGTTTTTGTAAATATATATTTCCATCATATTGAAAATATCTATTATCTTCTATACAAAATCTCAATATTCTTAAAAATAACCTTTTATCTATCTCTGTATATCTCTCTATTATATCCCATTTTTCCTCAATAGTATTTATTGCCAAATCAACTGGTATACTGGGAAATAAAGATACTACATCAAATGAAACTAATCTTTCATCATTACCTATTTCTAGGTTCAATAATCTGTTTTTAAATTCTAACCCATCCTTAACATTATATACTGAATTTTCAGTAATCTTTTTCAAAATATTTATAATATATTTACATAGGTGATAGGATGGTGAATTTACATAACAACAAATTGGTCTCAATGGGAACTGATCTTTATGAATTTTAGGTAAACCATATATTCTAGGTGCTACAGCAATATTATTTTTAAGTTTATTCTTTTCTATATCTGTAATAATCCTATTTCTGTGAAGTTCGTCAACAATATTATTGTTAATTTTCATTAATTTGCTAGTTGGGTCTTTATTTAGCAAAGAATATTTTGAAGTATCTAATATGATGTTATTAATACGTATATTATAATCTTGTTTGTCAATAGCTACTGTTGCATTACCTTTATCAGCTTTTAAAATCAATATGTTCCTATTTTTCTTTAAAAATATTTCTGTTTCCCTTACTTTGTCTAACATATATTTATCTCTATTTGATAATTTCATTTTATTGATATGATTATCAATAAATGATGTTAATCTATTTCTAGATATTTCCTGCTCTTCACTACCAATTTTAGTTTGAACTATATCTTCTCCATCTGCTAACATTTTTAACATTGGAAATTCTTCTCTCTTAGTAGGTAATGCATGTTTTGGTCCTAATGAAAGAGTCCACTGTACGTCTATTGGTATATCATAACTACTTTTATTTATAAACCATTTTTTATTAAATTTTATTCTTAATTCCTCTCTTTGTAAATTCTTTAAACAATCGAATTTCTTCTTATGAATTCTTTTTATCTTCTCATTTAATGCTATGGTTAATCTATCTTCATATTGTAAGAAATTTTCTAATTCTATTCTATTAAGATGTCTACTCAAATTTATTTTAACTACATTTATCTCACTTTGAAATTGTTTCAATAGTTCATGTTTTTGTTTTAGTGCATATTTTAAAATTTTGGTGTGTATGTCATTTGTATACCTATAAATTATCCTCTGTATTGCCGGAACTCCCTCCAAATTGAAAATACCTGATATATTCTTTGTTGTTCTTGAAATAAATTTTGGTATGATGCCCGCATTTCTGCAACGTATCAAAAATGTTATTGTTGATTTGGTCCTGATAATCTTATCCCTCATGGTCTTGAATCTATTAATAAGGCCTCTGACTTGATAATTCTTTTTAAATCTGCTGTAGCTCATATTTTTCTCCTCTTATTGTCTTGTTTATTGGGTGCTCTTGAAATTTTAAATTCTTCTAGTTTTTTGACCTCTTTTTGATTAATAATGTTGTCTAATATATATTAAGCTTAAGGTCTCTTTATTTTTCTTATCTTATAAAATTTGTTTTTCAATATTTCGTCACTCCTTTGTGTGACTTCTTCAGGAAATTTATTTTTTAATTTGATGTGAAAAAATAATTTTTGTTTATAAAACAACAATATGAAAATTATTTGTCAACAAAATACAAAAAGATTCAAACAAAATTTTTATAAATTTAAGAAATATGGGAACAATAATATACAATTTAAATCTATACATGTATATATTAAAAAATTTTGAACATTTCTAAAATGAACTTCCAATCCTACTTATATATACATAGATATCTTAAAACCAAATTCAAGAAGTTTATAAACAAATTTATATAAATTTAAAAGACATATTATAACAAAAAATTTTTTTTTTTTTTTTAACATGTATATATAAAACAAAAATATTATTCTTTAAACATTTCATAATTTTACACATGTATATATACATATATACATGTATATATATATATATATATACATATATATATACATGTATATATATATATATATATATATATATATATATATATATAATATATATATATATATACATATATTATTCAACATTTGTTGAATAATATGTGTATATATTGATATATACATATGTGTATATACATGTTAATTTTATATGTTTATAATAAACATATGTATGTATGAATAGGTATGTATATATACATGTGTAAAATTATGAAATGTTTAAAGAATAATATTTTTGTTTTATATATACATGTTAAAAATTTTTTGTTATAATATGTCTTTTAAATTTATATAAATTTGTTTACAAACTTCTTGAATTTGGTTTTAAGATATCTATGTATATATAAGTAGGATTGGAAGTTCATTTTAGAAATGTTCAAAATTTTTTAATATATACATGTATAGATTTAAATTGTATATTATTGTTCCCATATTTCTTAAATTTATAAAAATTTTGTTTGAATCTTTTTGTATTTTGTTGACAAATAATTTTCATATTGTTGTTTTATAAACAAAAATTATTTTTTCACATCAAATTAAAAAATAAATTTCCTGAAGAAGTCACACAAAGGAGTGACGAAATATTGAAAAACAAATTTTATAAGATAAGAAAAATAAAGAGACCTTAAGCTTAATATATATTAGACAACATTATTAATCAAAAAGAGGTCAAAAAACTAGAAGAATTTAAAATTTCAAGAGCACCCAATAAACAAGACAATAAGAGGAGAAAAATATGAGCTACAGCAGATTTAAAAAGAATTATCAAGTCAGAGGCCTTATTAATAGATTCAAGACCATGAGGGATAAGATTATCAGGACCAAATCAACAATAACATTTTTGATACGTTGCAGAAATGCGGGCATCATACCAAAATTTATTTCAAGAACAACAAAGAATATATCAGGTATTTTCAATTTGGAGGGAGTTCCGGCAATACAGAGGATAATTTATAGGTATACAAATGACATACACACCAAAATTTTAAAATATGCACTAAAACAAAAACATGAACTATTGAAACAATTTCAAAGTGAGATAAATGTAGTTAAAATAAATTTGAGTAGACATCTTAATAGAATAGAATTAGAAAATTTCTTACAATATGAAGATAGATTAACCATAGCATTAAATGAGAAGATAAAAAGAATTCATAAGAAGAAATTCGATTGTTTAAAGAATTTACAAAGAGAGGAATTAAGAATAAAATTTAATAAAAAATGGTTTATAAATAAAAGTAGTTATGATATACCAATAGACGTACAGTGGACTCTTTCATTAGGACCAAAACATGCATTACCTACTAAGAGAGAAGAATTTCCAATGTTAAAAATGTTAGCAGATGGAGAAGATATAGTTCAAACTAAAATTGGTAGTGAAGAGCAGGAAATATCTAGAAATAGATTAACATCATTTATTGATAATCATATCAATAAAATGAAATTATCAAATAGAGATAAATATATGTTAGACAAAGTAAGGGAAACAGAAATATTTTTAAAGAAAAATAGGAACATATTGATTTTAAAAGCTGATAAAGGTAATGCAACAGTAGCTATTGACAAACAAGATTATAATATACGTATTAATAACATCATATTAGATACTTCAAAATATTCTTTGCTAAATAAAGACCCAACTAGCAAATTAATGAAAATTAACAATAATATTGTTGACGAACTTCACAGAAATAGGATTATTACAGATATAGAAAAGAATAAACTTAAAAATAATATTGCTGTAGCACCTAGAATATATGGTTTACCTAAAATTCATAAAGATCAGTTCCCATTGAGACCAATTTGTTGTTATGTAAATTCACCATCCTATCACCTATGTAAATATATTATAAATATTTTGAAAAAGATTACTGAAAATTCAGTATATAATGTTAAGGATGGGTTAGAATTTAAAAACAGATTATTGAACCTAGAAATAGGTAATGATGAAAGATTAGTTTCATTTGATGTAGTATCTTTATTTCCCAGTATACCAGTTGATTTGGCAATAAATACTATTGAGGAAAAATGGGATATAATAGAGAGATATACAGAGATAGATAAAAGGTTATTTTTAAGAATATTGAGATTTTGTATAGAAGATAATAGATATTTTCAATATGATGGAAATATATATTTACAAAAACAAGGTCTGCCAATGGGATCTCCAGCTTCTCCTATAGTGGCTGATATTGTTATGGAGAGATTGCTTGACAATTGTATTGAACGAGTGAACATTAGACCAAGAATAATGACTAAATATGTAGATGATTTATTTTGCATAATTTCAGAAAGTGGAATAGATAATATGTTGAGGACACTAAATGAGTTTAATAATAGTATTCAATTTACTATGGAAAGGGAAATGAACTGCATGATTCCATACTTAGATACATTAATAATTAGGAAGAATAGAAATTTATTAATAGATTGGTACCAGAAACCAACATCTTCAGGAAGAATTATTAATTACTATTCTAAACATAATAAAAAAAGTTATTATAAACACAGCTAGGAATTTTGTGGATAAGGTTCTAACAATTAGTGATAGTAGATTTCATAGGAAAAATAAGAATAGAATTAAATACATATTAAGGAATAATGATTTTCCAATTTGGTTAATAAATAAATTAATATATCAATATGGATTAAGAAGTAGTAACATTAATAGAAATATAAATGAACCAAAAATATACAAATCCTTAACTTATGTATCTGGATTATCAGAACGCATTGGTAAATCAGGAATATGTGATTCTGAAAAATATACAGTAGCTTATAGAACACATAATACATTAAACAGATTTTTTAGTAAGACAAAGGATAAAATAGATAAATTAGATAAATCAAATTTAGTTTATAAAATACCTTGTAATGGAAATGACAATGAGGATTGTAATAAGGTGTATATAGGTACAACTAAGAATAAGTTAAAAACTAGGATAGCAGGACATAAGACTGATCAGAGATATAGAGATATAAATTCGCAGAAAACAGCATTATCTTCACATTGTGCTAGATTTAATCATTATCCAAACTTTGAAAATGTTTCAATATTAATCACAGAAAACAATTATAAACGTAGATTTATGTTAGAAATGTTACACATAATTAATACACCAATCACAAATAGGATTAATTTTAAGGCAGATACAGCAAATGTAGCTCAAAATTATAGACACTTAGTTAATAAAAGATAGAGTTTTAAATTTAAATGTACATATGTATGGATTTAAATATTTTGTTATTGTTCAATTAAAATTGTTTAAAAATTTTCTAAAATTTGTTGAATAATATGTGTATATATTGATATATACATATGTGTATATACATGTTAATTTTATATGTTTATAATAAACATATGTATGTATGAATAGGTATGTATATATACATGTGTAAAATTATGAAATGTTTAAAGAATAATATTTTTGTTTTATATATACATGTTAAAAATTTTTTGTTATAATATGTCTTTTAAATTTATATAAATTTGTTTATAAACTTCTTGAATTTGGTTTTAAGATATCTATGTATATATAAGTAGGATTGGAAGTTCATTTTAGAAATGTTCAAAATTTTTTAATATATACATGTATAGATTTAAATTGTATATTATTGTTCCCATATTTCTTAAATTTATAAAAATTTTGTTTGAATCTTTTTGTATTTTGTTGACAAATAATTTTCATATTGTTGTTTTATAAACAAAAATTATTTTTTCACATCAAATTAAAAAATAAATTTCCTGAAGAAGTCACACAAAGGAGTGACGAAATATTGAAAAACAAATTTTATAAGATAAGAAAAATAAAGAGACCTTAAGCTTAATATATATTGACAACATTATTAATCAAAAAGAGGTCAAAAAACTAGAAGAATTTAAAATTTCAAGAGCACCCAATAAACAAGACAATAAGAGGAGAAAAATATGAGCTACAGCAGATTTAAAAAGAATTATCAAGTCAGAGGCCTTATTAATAGATTCAAGACCATGAGGGATAAGATTATCAGGACCAAATCAACAATAACATTTTTGATACGTTGCAGAAATGCGGGCATCATACCAAAATTTATTTCAAGAACAACAAAGAATATATCAGGTATTTTCAATTTGGAGGGAGTTCCGGCAATACAGAGGATAATTTATAGGTATACAAATGACATACACACCAAAATTTTAAAATATGCACTAAAACAAAAACATGAACTATTGAAACAATTTCAAAGTGAGATAAATGTAGTTAAAATAAATTTGAGTAGACATCTTAATAGAATAGAATTAGAAAATTTCTTACAATATGAAGATAGATTAACCATAGCATTAAATGAGAAGATAAAAAGAATTCATAAGAAGAAATTCGATTGTTTAAAGAATTTACAAAGAGAGGAATTAAGAATAAAATTTAATAACAAATGGTTTATAAATAAAAGTAGTTATGATATACCAATAGACGTACAGTGGACTCTTTCATTAGGACCAAAACATGCATTACCTACTAAGAGAGAAGAATTTCCAATGTTAAAAATGTTAGCAGATGGAGAAGATATAGTTCAAACTAAAATTGGTAGTGAAGAGCAGGAAATATCTAGAAATAGATTAACATCATTTATTGATAATCATATCAATAAAATGAAATTATCAAATAGAGATAAATATATGTTAGACAAAGTAAGGGAAACAGAAATATTTTTAAAGAAAAATAGGAACATATTGATTTTAAAAGCTGATAAAGGTAATGCAACAGTAGCTATTGACAAACAAGATTATAATATACGTATTAATAACATCATATTAGATACTTCAAAATATTCTTTGCTAAATAAAGACCCAACTAGCAAATTAATGAAAATTAACAATAATATTGTTGACGAACTTCACAGAAATAGGATTATTACAGATATAGAAAAGAATAAACTTAAAAATAATATTGCTGTAGCACCTAGAATATATGGTTTACCTAAAATTCATAAAGATCAGTTCCCATTGAGACCAATTTGTTGTTATGTAAATTCACCATCCTATCACCTATGTAAATATATTATAAATATTTTGAAAAAGATTACTGAAAATTCAGTATATAATGTTAAGGATGGGTTAGAATTTAAAAACAGATTATTGAACCTAGAAATAGGTAATGATGAAAGATTAGTTTCATTTGATGTAGTATCTTTATTTCCCAGTATACCAGTTGATTTGGCAATAAATACTATTGAGGAAAAATGGGATATAATAGAGAGATATACAGAGATAGATAAAAGGTTATTTTTAAGAATATTGAGATTTTGTATAGAAGATAATAGATATTTTCAATATGATGGAAATATATATTTACAAAAACAAGGTCTGCCAATGGGATCTCCAGCTTCTCCTATAGTGGCTGATATTGTTATGGAGAGATTGCTTGACAATTGTATTGAACGAGTGAACATTAGACCAAGAATAATGACTAAATATGTAGATGATTTATTTTGCATAATTTCAGAAAGTGGAATAGATAATATGTTGAGGACACTAAATGAGTTTAATAATAGTATTCAATTTACTATGGAAAGGGAAATGAACTGCATGATTCCATACTTAGATACATTAATAATTAGGAAGAATAGAAATTTATTAATAGATTGGTACCAGAAACCAACATCTTCAGGAAGAATTATTAATTACTATTCTAAACATAATAAAAAAAGTTATTATAAACACAGCTAGGAATTTTGTGGATAAGGTTCTAACAATTAGTGATAGTAGATTTCATAGGAAAAATAAGAATAGAATTAAATACATATTAAGGAATAATGATTTTCCAATTTGGTTAATAAATAAATTAATATATCAATATGGATTAAGAAGTAGTAACATTAATAGAAATATAAATGAACCAAAAATATACAAATCCTTAACTTATGTATCTGGATTATCAGAACGCATTGGTAAATCAGGAATATGTGATTCTGAAAAATATACAGTAGCTTATAGAACACATAATACATTAAACAGATTTTTTAGTAAGACAAAGGATAAAATAGATAAATTAGATAAATCAAATTTAGTTTATAAAATACCTTGTAATGGAAATGACAATGAGGATTGTAATAAGGTGTATATAGGTACAACTAAGAATAAGTTAAAAACTAGGATAGCAGGACATAAGACTGATCAGAGATATAGAGATATAAATTCGCAGAAAACAGCATTATCTTCACATTGTGCTAGATTTAATCATTATCCAAACTTTGAAAATGTTTCAATATTAATCACAGAAAACAATTATAAACGTAGATTTATGTTAGAAATGTTACACATAATTAATACACCAATCACAAATAGGATTAATTTTAAGGCAGATACAGCAAATGTAGCTCAAAATTATAGACACTTAGTTAATAAAAGATAGAGTTTTAAATTTAAATGTACATATGTATGGATTTAAATATTTTGTTATTGTTCAATTAAAATTGTTTAAAAATTTTCTAAAATTTGTTGAATAATATGTGTATATATTGATATATACATATGTGTATATACATGTTAATTTTATATGTTTATAATAAACATATGTATGTATGAATAGGTATGTATATATACATGTGTAAAATTATGAAATGTTTAAAGAATAATATTTTTGTTTTATATATACATGTTAAAAATTTTTTGTTATAATATGTCTTTTAAATTTATATAAATTTGTTTATAAACTTCTTGAATTTGGTTTTAAGATATCTATGTATATATAAGTAGGATTGGAAGTTCATTTTAGAAATGTTCAAAATTTTTTAATATATACATGTATAGATTTAAATTGTATATTATTGTTCCCATATTTCTTAAATTTATAAAAATTTTGTTTGAATCTTTTTGTATTTTGTTGACAAATAATTTTCATATTGTTGTTTTATAAACAAAAATTATTTTTTCACATCAAATTAAAAAATAAATTTCCTGAAGAAGTCACACAAAGGAGTGACGAAATATTGAAAAACAAATTTTATAAGATAAGAAAAATAAAGAGACCTTAAGCTTAATATATATTGACAACATTATTAATCAAAAAGAGGTCAAAAAACTAGAAGAATTTAAAATTTCAAGAGCACCCAATAAACAAGACAATAAGAGGAGAAAAATATGAGCTACAGCAGATTTAAAAAGAATTATCAAGTCAGAGGCCTTATTAATAGATTCAAGACCATGAGGGATAAGATTATCAGGACCAAATCAACAATAACATTTTTGATACGTTGCAGAAATGCGGGCATCATACCAAAATTTATTTCAAGAACAACAAAGAATATATCAGGTATTTTCAATTTGGAGGGAGTTCCGGCAATACAGAGGATAATTTATAGGTATACAAATGACATACACACCAAAATTTTAAAATATGCACTAAAACAAAAACATGAACTATTGAAACAATTTCAAAGTGAGATAAATGTAGTTAAAATAAATTTGAGTAGACATCTTAATAGAATAGAATTAGAAAATTTCTTACAATATGAAGATAGATTAACCATAGCATTAAATGAGAAGATAAAAAGAATTCATAAGAAGAAATTCGATTGTTTAAAGAATTTACAAAGAGAGGAATTAAGAATAAAATTTAATAACAAATGGTTTATAAATAAAAGTAGTTATGATATACCAATAGACGTACAGTGGACTCTTTCATTAGGACCAAAACATGCATTACCTACTAAGAGAGAAGAATTTCCAATGTTAAAAATGTTAGCAGATGGAGAAGATATAGTTCAAACTAAAATTGGTAGTGAAGAGCAGGAAATATCTAGAAATAGATTAACATCATTTATTGATAATCATATCAATAAAATGAAATTATCAAATAGAGATAAATATATGTTAGACAAAGTAAGGGAAACAGAAATATTTTTAAAGAAAAATAGGAACATATTGATTTTAAAAGCTGATAAAGGTAATGCAACAGTAGCTATTGACAAACAAGATTATAATATACGTATTAATAACATCATATTAGATACTTCAAAATATTCTTTGCTAAATAAAGACCCAACTAGCAAATTAATGAAAATTAACAATAATATTGTTGACGAACTTCACAGAAATAGGATTATTACAGATATAGAAAAGAATAAACTTAAAAATAATATTGCTGTAGCACCTAGAATATATGGTTTACCTAAAATTCATAAAGATCAGTTCCCATTGAGACCAATTTGTTGTTATGTAAATTCACCATCCTATCACCTATGTAAATATATTATAAATATTTTGAAAAAGATTACTGAAAATTCAGTATATAATGTTAAGGATGGGTTAGAATTTAAAAACAGATTATTGAACCTAGAAATAGGTAATGATGAAAGATTAGTTTCATTTGATGTAGTATCTTTATTTCCCAGTATACCAGTTGATTTGGCAATAAATACTATTGAGGAAAAATGGGATATAATAGAGAGATATACAGAGATAGATAAAAGGTTATTTTTAAGAATATTGAGATTTTGTATAGAAGATAATAGATATTTTCAATATGATGGAAATATATATTTACAAAAACAAGGTCTGCCAATGGGATCTCCAGCTTCTCCTATAGTGGCTGATATTGTTATGGAGAGATTGCTTGACAATTGTATTGAACGAGTGAACATTAGACCAAGAATAATGACTAAATATGTAGATGATTTATTTTGCATAATTTCAGAAAGTGGAATAGATAATATGTTGAGGACACTAAATGAGTTTAATAATAGTATTCAATTTACTATGGAAAGGGAAATGAACTGCATGATTCCATACTTAGATACATTAATAATTAGGAAGAATAGAAATTTATTAATAGATTGGTACCAGAAACCAACATCTTCAGGAAGAATTATTAATTACTATTCTAAACATAATAAAAAAAGTTATTATAAACACAGCTAGGAATTTTGTGGATAAGGTTCTAACAATTAGTGATAGTAGATTTCATAGGAAAAATAAGAATAGAATTAAATACATATTAAGGAATAATGATTTTCCAATTTGGTTAATAAATAAATTAATATATCAATATGGATTAAGAAGTAGTAACATTAATAGAAATATAAATGAACCAAAAATATACAAATCCTTAACTTATGTATCTGGATTATCAGAACGCATTGGTAAATCAGGAATATGTGATTCTGAAAAATATACAGTAGCTTATAGAACACATAATACATTAAACAGATTTTTTAGTAAGACAAAGGATAAAATAGATAAATTAGATAAATCAAATTTAGTTTATAAAATACCTTGTAATGGAAATGACAATGAGGATTGTAATAAGGTGTATATAGGTACAACTAAGAATAAGTTAAAAACTAGGATAGCAGGACATAAGACTGATCAGAGATATAGAGATATAA
>OY776276.1:70709035-70714035 GCA_963675445.1 Linnaemya vulpina | reverse complement strand
CGCATAAGCAACTATCTAACAAATCAGTGCACGAATGGTTAGATAAGCAAGCTGCCGGTATACTAGTGCCTAAGTCAGTTAGACACAGCACAGCACCCGAAGTATCCCAACAGCAATCGTCCCGTTATGTATTTGCACCACACGCAGTGACAATGCAACAAACCTCTAGCTCAACAGCCACATATGGGCAAAATGTAAGTAACAATTTAATTTATACAACAACAACAATAGTGCCACCTACATGTACAACAACGTCATTTGCGCATAATACGTCTTCATTTATTAATAATCCAACAACGATTTGTCAGCACTCAACAGCTGCAAACATAAATAACAATTTAAATAGCACAAATGTTGATAATCACGGATTAGAAACACCAATCCAATTTGGCCATATGGATTCAACGTTCTCCATGCATCCGTCAAACCTTCCATCGGTCATAGCACCTTCTCACAGACTTTCGCAGCAACAAATAAGTTCGCGTCAGTCAGTACCCAAAGAATTGCCCAATTTTACCGGCATACCCGAAGAATGGCCATTGTTTAGCGCTACATACGACTGGTCAACAGCAGTCTGCGGTTTTACTGACGCTGAAAATCTTGTCAGACTTCAAAAGGCTCTAAAAGGCGAAGCATTACGCTCCGTAAAGCATATTTTGATACATCCATCTGGCGTACCGTGTGCTTTATCAACATTGAAGCTGCTTTTCGGCCAACCAGAGAAAATACTAAACTCGCTTAAAAATAAAATAAAAACATTACCAGCTCTTAATGCAAATAAATTACAAACAATTACCACTTTTGCTGTTGAAGTTAAAGGCTTGGAAAGTACAATTAAAGCCTGCGGTTTAGTAGATGAGTTGAATAATTCATCTTTATTACACGAGTTAATAATGAAAATGCCATCTAATTTTCAGCTTAACTGGGGTGAGCACAAAATAAGACTAGCAAAACAAAACAAAAGGGTAAATCTGACAGATTTCTCAAATTGGATTTACGAAGTCGGCATCTCAGCAAGCAGCATAAACCTAGAAACTGACAACAACATGTCAAAAGCAGCAGAGCAGCATTCACGTAAAACAAAAGATGCCTATATCAACGCGCACGATGAAAGAAGCAGAAGAACATGCGTAGTATGTTTTGGCAACTGCGATAGTGTTGAGAAATGTACAAAATTCTTGACTGCAACAAGAAGCGAAAGATGGAATCTGCTGCGAAAATATAACTTATGCAAATTGTGTCTTCGACGTCATTATGGAATTTGTAATAGCAGAGTCGTTTGCAGAGAAAAAGACTGTCAAATAAAACATAATACGTTGCTGCATAAGCCAACAGCTGATGAAAAAAAAAAAACTTAACAAATGAAAACGAAAATAAAACCAAAACAGAAAATCTACACGCAGCGCACAATGGGAATGAAAGCAATCAGATGTTGTTTAAAATTATACCCATTACATTATATGGAAATAATGATAAAATTTTAGAAACCTTTGCATTTATAGATGAAGGTTCGTCGGTAAGTTTAATAAATGAACAAATTGTTAATAAATTAGATTTAACTGGTGAATTACAACCCTTATGTCTGAAATGGACGGGGGAAATAGGTCGCCAAGAAGAAGACTCAAAAAAAATCTCAATGCAAGTTTCTGGTACAAATAAAACTAAATTTAATATATCTGTCCGCACGGTTAAGCAACTATCGCTTCCGAGCCAAAGCCTCAATTACAAACATTTAAGCGCAAAGTTTCCGCATCTTAAAGGGCTACCTATCAATGATTTTAAGAACGCTGTACCGGATGTACTGCTTGGCCTAAATAATTTAAAGCTATGTATTTCAACTAGTATTAAAGAGGGTGCAAACAACGAGCCCGTTGCTATACGAACTCGCCTCGGCTGGCTTATATGCGGTGGCTCCAGTGCTAGGAAAAGAGCTCAAGCCCAATATAATTTTCATCTGTGTGAATGTCAACGAGAAAATGACCAAATTCTTACCCGCTTAGTCAAACAGTTTTATACAATTGAATCAACCGGGATAAATAATTACACCCCAGCTCTGGGCAGAAATGATCAGAGGGCTGTAAAATTATTAGAAAAATACACGAAACAAAAACATGATGGCCATTACGAGACAGCTTTATTGTGGCGGTACGACGACATTACCATGCCACCAAGCTACGAAATGGCGAAAAGAAGACTGGTTTGTCTTGAAAAATCATTAAGAAACAATAAAAGCTTACTTGATCATTTTGAGAAAACCATATCAGAATATTTACAGAAAAATTACATAGCCAAAATTGACGATAGTCAAATTAATGAACACAACGTGTGGTATCTGCCGATGTTTCCAGTATTTAATAAAAATAAGCCAAATAAAACCCGCATAGTCTGGGATGCGGCAGCGAAAGTAAATGGCATATCACTCAACTCTATGCTGCTTAAGGGGCCGGATTTGTTGTCATCTCTTGCGACCATTCTTTTCCGTTTTCGCCAAAGAAAAATCGCGATTTGTGGTGATATAGAACAAATGTTCCACCAGATCTACATACGGGATGAAGATTGCCATTTTCAAAGGTTTTTATGGCGTAGCTGTGACGATAGCAGGGCACCCGATATATATGTTATGAGGGTAATGATATTCGGTGCCTCCTGTGCCCCCTGTATATCGCAATATGTGAAAAATCTTAACGCGACAAAGTTTGAAAGTAAATGCCCTCAAGCCGCAGCTGCTATAAGAGACAGCCACTACGTTGATGATTTTCTCGCTTCAACAGACACACCTCAGGAAGCCACTGAGCTTGCCAAAAGTGTGCGGTTTATTCATAGTCAAGGTGGATTCAGAATTAGGAACTGGTGTTCGAATAGCGATTACGTTTTGAAAGAATTGAATTTTTCCAACCCTTTGAACAATATTTGCCTTAATGTAAGTGCAGGCGTAGAAACGGAAAAGGTACTTGGTATATTTTGGAATCCAGCACAAGACAATATAACATTTAAACTGTCAAAGTCTGTCAAAGACACCGAGCTCCTCTTAGGCGGAAAGACTCCGACCAAGCGGGAAATTTTAAAAACACTAATGAGCATATATGACCCTTTAGGGCTCGTAGGAAATTTCCTTATGTACCTAAAGATAGTACTGCAAGAAATTTGGCGCAGCGGTGTCGACTGGGATCAGCCTATTCTGGAAAAGCAGCAAGTAAAGTGGAAAAACTGGTTAACTTTTCTACCAAATTTAAGTGAGGTAAATATACCTCGATGCTATTTAAAAAACTTCAAAAATTATAACAATCTAGAAGTACAATTGCACACATTTGGGGATGCGAGCGAAAGCGGTTATGCTGCTGTGTCGTATTTCAGAATTCGCTGTGGAGAGGAAGTTACCATTTCATTACTCGGATCCAAAACCAGAGTAACCCCACTAAAGGTTGTATCAATTCCTCGTCTAGAGCTGATGGCTGCCGTTGTTGGTGCTCGTTACGCTAACTATATTGCAGATAATCATACCATGAAAATTAGCCGCAAAATGTTCTGGTCGGATTCACGAACAGTTATAAGTTGGATACGTTCAGACCACAGGAAATATCACCAGTTTGTCGCTGTTCGTGTTAGTGAAATCTTAGATAGTTCAGAGATAAACGAGTGGTTCTGGATACCAGGAAAATCAAATGTGGCTGACGAAGCAACAAAATGCTTAACTAAACCTGATTTATCCCCAACAGGGCGCTGGTTTAATGGCCCAGAATTTTTAAGACTGCCAGAGAATGAATGGCCAATCAATGATGAAAATTTTCAGGAATCAAAGCTCGAATTAAAAGAGTGCCATTTTGTTGCAGAAAATATAGAACCACTCATAAATATCCAAAGGTATTCTCGATGGTGCAGAGCATTGAGATCGACAGCATTTGTTATCCGATTTTGTTATCGCCTCAGAAATAAAACCAAATCTTTTAGTGAGGAAGAACTCACCCAAACTGAGTTACGTAAAGCAGAAACAACTATAATTAAAGATACTCAGAGTATATATTTCCAACATGAAATTAATTGTTTATTAAGAAATAATAAATTAAGCAAAACAAATTGTTTGTATAAATTGTCACCCTACTTGGACGACGAGGGAGTTTTGAGAGTAGGTGGACGACTTGATTATGCTAACGTCCCTGAGGAACTAAAGCATCCGGCAGTTTTGCCAAAACAATGCCGGCTAACAACACTCTTAATATGGCATTACCACAACTTATATCGTCATAGTAACCACGAAACTGTAGTTAATGAACTACGGCAACGGTTTTACATTCCGAAATTGCGAACGGCTTGTAAGTCCGCCATTAGACAGTGTCAGATATGCAAAATTAAAGCTGCGTTGCCAGCGTTTCCACAAATGGCAAAACTGCCACGCGCTAGACTGGGTTCATATCTTTCACCATTCACATACACAGGCCTCGATTTTTTTGGCCCTATGTTTGTTACTGTGAATCGGCATACAGAAAAAAGATATGGTGCGTTATTCACATGTTTGACAATACGCGCCATCCATGTCGAAATGGTCTATTCGCTCAACACGAGCTCTTGCATTATGGCAATACGCAAATTTATCGCGCGACGAGGACAACCACGGGAATTTTTTAGCGACAACGCGACCAACTTTACCGGCGCTGATAGAGAACTACGTGAGGCATTGCGGGAAGTAGACAAGAGCGAACTGGTGCGAAGCTTTACAACATCCTTCACAAAATGGAACTTTAACCCGCCTTCTGCGCCTCACATGGGAGGGGCGTGGGAAAGACTGGTCCGATCGGTAAAGACTGTACTCTGCAATATTAAAATCCAGAGGTCGCCGAGCGATGAAATATTACAGAGCATGATGGCTGAGGTCGAAAATATTATCAATTCCCGTCCCCTTACGTATATTCCAGTAGAAAACGAGAATGCAGAAGCTATCACACCAAATCATTTTCTGCTAGGCAACTCAAGCGGCCTAAAACCTTTAGCCTCTTTTGATAACG
>OY776276.1:70696535-70699035 GCA_963675445.1 Linnaemya vulpina | reverse complement strand
ATGTGTAAATTTTTGTTTCAATTCTTTAGGTAAAAGTGAACCATCCGCACCTTCCAAAAGATATTTTGGCGTGTATCCTGTAATTGTATGTTCAGTTTCATTATATGCTTCCACACATTCCTGTGCTATCGTTGTCCAGGCTCGCTTTTTCTTGCTCTCATTTATCCTGCATCTTATTTTATTAATAAGAGTTTGGTTTAGCCGTTCGTTTAGACCATTTGAAAATGGTGTATCCACGGCAGTGAAAATTATGGGTATAGATTTCTCTGTTAAGTAATTTTTGAACTCCTTTGAATTTATTCCTGGGTATTGATCGGATAAAACTTTTCCAATGTGGTTATCCGTTACTTTTTCCACAAGTTTGATGAAATCAATTGCGGTCTGTGTTTTTGATGTGTGGATGTATGCATATCTTGTGAAATGGTCAACCAGAAGATGTAAATATTTTTTTGTGGATCTCGAACCTCCAAAACCACCAATAGTGTCTATTGAAACTATTTCAAATGGATTTTTAGCCGGACCTAAGTGTGATAGTAGGCCAATTTTGTCCCTCCCTCTCGACTTATTCTTAATGCATATTTCACAGTTTCTGCAGACTTTTCTTATATTCTGAGTCAAATTTTCTGCTGAGTAAAATTTACTGATTTTGTTTTGCGTTTGTTTTATTCTAATATGACAATAGTGTTTATGCACTTTTTTTATAAATTCTTTGCTAAACTCTTCGGACAGAATAATTTTCTCCTTTTGCCGTACTTTTTTATAATATATATATTCCTTAAGTATGAATTTATCCTTTTTCTCTTCCAGCTTTTTATTTGCATTCTGGTCTTTTAAAATTTCATTTAGACTGATAAAATTTACTACTCTAAGCTGTTCATCTTCATTGTCGTGTGGTTCCAATACCGGGTTTCTACTTAAACAGTCTGCTTCTAGGTTTTGTTTCCCTGGGGAATACTTTATATCAAAATCATACTGAGACAGGTAATGCGTTAGATCTCCCAATTCTTCATCAGTTCTAGACCTGATGTTCATTCTTTCTAGCGGCTTATGATCACAAAAGACTGTAAATTTTGTTCCCATAAGTCTATATTGCCAGTATTTAATAGCTTCCTTTATCGCTAAACATTCCAAATAAATAGCTTTCTTCTTTTTTTGATTTGAGTTTAGTTTTTTTGAAAAATAAGCCACCGGTTTGATTTCTCCATTTTCTTGTTGTTGCTTTAAAATTGCACCGACGCCTTTAATACTTGCATCTGTGTAAACATATATTGGTAAGTTTTTATCGAAAATTGATAAAACAGGTTTTGAACAAAGTAATAGTTTTACAGATTCGAACGATTCATTACATTCTTTGGACCAAACAAATTTTTCCCCTTTTCTTAATAAGTTGTGAAGTGGATCCAAGAGTATTGAACTCTTTTCTATGTATTTATTGTAAAAATTAATTTTACCTAAAAATTGACGAACCTGTTTCTGAGTGTTTGGAATCGGAAATTCCTTTATCGAAATCAAATTATCTTTTAATGGGCTTATTGTGTTGTTCTCTATAATATGACCTAAATATTTTACAGAATTTGCCGCAAACTTACATTTTGATAACTTCAGCCTGAAGCCTTCTGCTAGTATTGCATTTAATAACTTCTGCAAGTGGTTTATATGATCTTCAAAAGTATCCGAAAACACTAAAATGTCATCTATATAATTAACCGCGAAAGTTGTTAGTTTGTGCTTCCTTATTATATTGCTCAAAATTCGTTGAAAGATAGCGGGAGATGTCTTTAACCCGAAAGGGAGGCATGTCCATTGAAAATGACCTTCTTGGGTTACAAATCCAGTCTTTTTTCTATCTTGAATTCTTAATGGAATTGCCCAAAAAGCTGAGTTTATATCAAGTGTTGAAAAAAATTTACAATTCCTGGTTTTATCTACCAGATCTTCAATGAGGGGGAATGGCTGTGACTGAGGAATTACAATCTTATTCAATTCTCTGAAATCTATGCAAAGTCCCTTTTTCTTACCATCCTCTCTCTTATAGGCCAAAGTTACTGGGGCCGCAAATGGACTGTAAGACTCCTCAATTAGGCCTTTCTCAAGTAGTTTTGAGACTTGCTCTTCTATTTCATTTCGGTCCTCTATAGAGCATCTATATGGTCTCTTACTGCAGTATTTATCCACTTTAAGATCAATACGTGCTTCATAATGTCTCACTGTACCTGTATCAAATCTATCTCTTGCAAAAATGGTTTTATAATTGTCAATAAGTTCGCATATCTTTGACTGATACTCTTTACTTAAGTGGTTTATATAAATCTCAAAATTTTCCACCTTTATGTGTTCATTAAAATTCACTCTGACGACATTCGGTGTTTTGCATTCATTTTCATTTCGTTGATCATTATTAGCTGCAGCTATTGTATTTTTTTCATATTCACAACTATGTTTTCTATCAGTTTCAATAGTTTTCTGCGTTATCTTTAAATTTTCATCCTGATGCAATCTA
>OY776276.1:70689035-70691535 GCA_963675445.1 Linnaemya vulpina | reverse complement strand
TCGTACTTAAGCTAAATTATTTTTAAAAGATTACCAAATACAGGAAGAAATGATGCAACTTTTAAGAGGAAAAAATATCGATTCATTTTCTTTTACACCAATAGAAAAAAAATGCAAAAATATAATTATTCGAGGATTATATTTTAAAACTAGTTTAATATCCATTAAAAATTAATTAGATTCAATTATCTTAGACACGATCGAGTCTGTTTCAAAATTCACAACTGCATTCTCAAAAAAGAATGAAGTGGATACAGGTATATTTCTTGTTAAATTAAAAGTTGGAAGAAATATTAATGAATTGACCAACATAAGATATAGCTTAAGTCAAAGAATTTTTTGGGAATCTCCAAACAAATTATTCTAAAGAAGTTCAGTGCTGGCGTTGTCAAAAATGGGGCCACATGCCAAACAATTGCAATAGACCATACAAATGTGTCAAATGTGTGAAATAAATCATGGACCAGGAGAATGTAAACTTGCTTCGTCAGAAGATAATTTACCATTTTGCAATAACTGTTTACAACGTGGTCATCCCTCGAGTTATAGACTTACTTTCGTCTTACCTCGAGTTATTGCTTACTTGAATTACGTTCAAATGAAATCAAAAGTTAGAGAAGAGGCTATTAAAAAAAGGAGTAAAATTTCGAAAAATGTTTTTGATATTTTATAGGACAACAGTTTCATAAAAGAAGGCAAATGATTTGCTAGTCATTTTCATAATAATAATTTCAAACCAGTTCAACAAAAGCCAGTTCAAATAAAAGAATTTTTAAAAATTGCTAAAATTCTTTGTCCTTTATTATTTATTATCTATAGAAGATAAAATTTCTAATTTTCTTAAAGATTACAGAAAATTTACAAGGGAGGAGGCAAAGCAACATTGTCTTTGTCTATTAACTGAATTAAATAATTAATATGTCCCAGAATGGCTTCGAATTTTTAACTTTTAATGTAGTATCGATCGTTTCAATAAGCCGAAGAATAGAGCTAATAAATATAATAAACGCGAATAGAATTGACATTGCGCGTTTATTCAGGAAACACATCTTAACATAGAGTTTTATATAAAGATTACAATTTTATTCGAGATTTTAGTCCACAAGGTGTTGCTATTGTTTTAAGAAATTCTTATAAATATTCCATTGTGCAAACCTCCGGAATAGATTTTCCACATATTTTAGCCTCAATTGATATAAGAATTAATAATATTTTAAAAAGATTTTGATTGGATCGGTTTATTTACCTTGCAATTGTAATGCCCAAACATTAAACAACGGATTAAATAGATTGTGTTTTTATTCCCAGAATTATAATGGGACATTTATCGGAGGTGATTTCAACTCAAAACATAATAGTTGGGGTGACTTAACGTTTAATTCCAATGGTAATATTTTCTTTAACTTTTTAGAAAACAATCCAGTAGATTTTGTTCGGATATGTGACAGTCATCCATCATACCCGAATGGAACATCTTTTCTTGACCACTTTCTTATAAGCCCAAATCTTATAAGTATTACAAATTCTAATTTTAGAATATCTAGTTTACCATCTTTATCACTATCCTCTTAAACTCCATATTAATCTCGAAAATTTTGAAATTTTATTGGTCCCCCCAGCAAAATATAATTCTTTCAAAAATACCAATTGGAATAATTATCAAAATGATATTAGAAACAATCTATTAAGTCATTTTCCCTCTTCGACTAGAAATCTTTCTATACCAGAGATTGATGATCATGTAAATTATTTTTCACTAACATTAAGAAACTTTACTAACATTCATTCTAAGGAAGTAAATATGAATCGTAGGAAATACCTGGTGTCAGAGAACATAAAAAACCTTTTTAAGATTAAATACAATTGGCAAAAAAATTTTAAGAGAATTTATCATCGAACCTTAAACCGTCGAGACCCCGATTATATAATTTTATCTAAACAAATACAACTTTTAAGCAGTTTGCAATTTTTACTAGGAAAATGGAAAATATTAAGCCGGGACCAAAAGCACATAGACAAATATATAATATTTTAGGTTACAAGAAGATCAGAAGATTAAATTATATTTCTATTGATAATGAAATTATAGAGAATATTGATCTTGGACTAGGAAAATTAAAAGAACACTTTTCGGAGTGCTATAAAGGTTCTATACCCAGTGGTTACACCCCACAAGTTGATGAAATGGTTAACAGCATCATTAATAGTACCCCCGACTATAAATATTCATTCAATGTAGATACAACAGCTCTTAATAACACAAATTTTTCAGAACTTGTGACTTAGGACGAATTAGTAGTTATTTCACAAAATATCAAGAACAAAAAATCATCTGGTTTAGATAATGTTTAAAATTTTATAATAAGAAAACTACCAATGAAAGCTTTTGAGTATTTAACAATAATTTTTAACAACTGTCTAAATAATTCGTACTTTCCATCTGAATGGAAGATTTCAAAAATAATTCCCATTCAGAAAAAACCCAACGATATAAACATGA
>OY776276.1:70659035-70681535 GCA_963675445.1 Linnaemya vulpina | reverse complement strand
TACAGCCGCAGAGGTACTTGAGACTGTGCCAGTAAGCTGCAGAAACAACTATAATGAAATAATGGCAGCGTTGCAGCGTAAGTATGGTGGTGAGCACAAGCGCGATTTATACAGAATGGAATTGCGATGTAGAGTTTAGAAACCTAACGAATCTCTACAAGATTTCGCAATGGAAATCGAGCGTTTAGTGCAGCTCACATATCCAGGTGAGAGTCACCCGTTCCTGGACCATTTTAAAACTGAGGCTTTCGTTAACGGCATTCGCGGCTCTGATGTTAAACTGGCGGTGTGCGCTACGCAGAAATCCACTTTCGCTGAAACTGTGTCATTTGCGCTGGCTCAAGAGACTGCCAGAATGGTTTTCAAGCCACAGATATGTAAAGTGCGGAATGTGGAGGTTTTGTCTGAGAAGGATAACAACCTAGTGGCTAGCGTTAAGGAGGCAATGCGTCAACTGCTGGCAGAGAAGGCTATCAAAGAAAAGCCTAAGTGCTTTAACTGCGGAAAGATCGGTCATTTTCAGCGCGCCTGCAAAGCATCAAGGAAGACAAGTAGAGTGCGGAATGTGGAGGTTTTGCCTGAGGAAGATAACAACCTAATTGCCAGCTTTAAGGAGGCAATGCGACAACTGCTGGCAGGAAGTGATATCAAAGAAAAGCCTAAGTGCTTCAACTGCGGAAGGATCGGTCATTTTCAGCGCAGCTGCAAAGCATCAAGGAAGAGAGGTAGATCTTTTTTGCCACCAAGAAAGGGCATTGGGCATAGAAGAGGCACAAAGCATAACAATGGTTGTATGGTGATACAACCGAGCAAAAGGAAGGCGTTGTTGATGTTCGGCTAATTCACATCGGCCCTGATGAAGGCTGGTAAGCGGCACAGAGGGACGACGATATTCTAAGGAACATTATAGCGGCCAAAGAAGAGGACAGACGACCATCCCGGAATGAAATTTCGGCTGAAAGCCCACTTGCCAAATCTTATTGGGCTCAGTGGAACAGCCTCAAGGTACTAAAAGGGTGTTTATACCGCGTATGGGAAAGTGTAGATGGCAAAACAACTTCAAATTTAATAGTTGTGCCATACTCCAAGATAAGTGAAGTTTTACAGGAGTTTCATAATGGACCCAGTGGCGGTCATCTTGGAGTAACAAAAACACTTGAGAAACTGAAGCAGCGTTTTTATTGGGTTGGATGTCAACAAGCCGTAGCTGACTGGATAGCAAAGTGCCCACAGTGCATAGCAGCCAAAGGCCCAGTAAGAAGAAGCCGGGGACAGCTGCAACAATACATCTCAGGAGCACCATTCGAGCGGATCGCAATGGATGTAGCAGGTCCCTTTCCCGTCACCGAAGCCGGAAATCGTTATGTACTTGTGGTAATGGACTATTTCAGTAAATGGCCAGAGGTATATGCTATACCTAACCAGGAAGCAAAGACAATTGTAAATGCTTTCGTCAACAACTGGGTATGTCGCTATGGTGTCCCAATAGAATTGCATTCCGACCAAGGAAGGAATTTCGAGTCTGCCATATTCAGGGAAATGTGCGAGTTGTATGGGATAAAGAAAACCAGAACGACGCCGCTGCATCCACAGTCTGATGGCATGGTAGAAAGGTTCAATCGCACCTTAGAAGAGTACCTACGAAAAGTAGTAAGCACCCATCAGACGGATTGGGACGAGCACATCCCCAAATTTTTAATGGCATATAGGTCAGCTGTACACGACTCAACATCGAGAACGCCAGCCAAAATTATCTTCGGGACGGAATTAAAACTACCTGGTGATTTGGAATTTGGTGTTAAGCCAACTGTAGAGGAAGGAGCTATTACGTCCCAGGAGAAGGAGGACTTAAACGAACTGCATGAGTTCGTGCGCAATAGAATCAAGATGGTCAGTGACAAGATGAAGGCTAGGTATGACCGCGCAGCAAACTCGGAGGGATTTATGGAAGGACAATTGGTTTTACTGTATAACCCACAACGAAAGAAAGGATTGTCCCCAAAATTACAGACTCACTGGGATGGCCCGTATAAAGTGATTAAGAGAGTGAATGACGTTGTATACCGGATACAGAAGCACAATAGCCCAAGGTCGAACATGAAGATAGTACATCTCGAACGATTGGCGCACTATAGAAGAGGTGATTGTATGCCTATTCGGGACGAACAGGCTTAAGTGGGCGGCAGTGTTACAAAGATTAGAAATATATTTAAAATAAACGACAATGTGGCTATATGTACTTGGCAGCACTACCAATTAATCTATAGTTGTCAAAATGTTACAACCCTGGTCAACACTATATAGATAATATTCAAATTAACGGAAATGGAATACTCCAGAATATACAAGATCATTCAAGGCTGTGCCAATAAGAGTAAACCACAACAACAACAAACATAGCAACATAAATGCTAAGAGATGTCATTCTTAATGATCTTGTATGCAAGTATTCGCTGCTAATAAAGCTAAATAGATTCACAAGTATACACAGCCATATACACGTAGAAGAAACAAAACCACACACTCATTCATACAACCACTCATAGTTACCATAGGCAAAACACACAGAACACTCATACATTCAACCACACATAGTTACCATAAGCAAACCAAACCAGTCAGCATTGTCATGTATACAAACACACACATGTCAAGTAAAAAACAACCACCAAACCCAGAACTTTCGCTAGGTTACCAGACGACGTCATTTTTGCTATATAAAGGCGCTGCCAGAGCTCAGCAATAATCAGTGTGATTTCAAACATAGACGTGTAAACATCGCTGAGGATTGAGTAGTACAAATACTCGTGTTAAGTAATAAATAAAGTGTTGCCGCATTAAATTTCTTAAATTAATTTGTCCGTGTTTTAATTTGATGCAATAAAACGAATCCTTGAAGGATAAGTAATAAAACCGTTTTTACGAAAAGGTCTAAAAACGTAACAATACATATATATATATATATATATATATATATATATATAGATGTAGATGTATATATATATATATATATATATATATATATATATATAGATGTAGATGTGTATATATATATATATATATATATATATAGATGTAGATGTGTATATATATATATATATATATATATATATATATAGATGTAGATGCCTTTAATTTTCGCACCACCGTGGTTTACCGTCTTCATGACAAATTTGGGATCGTATTCCTTGTTCTTTGGTCAACTTTGGACTCATCAGTCCACAAAATATTGCGCCATTTCGACTGAGGCCAATCAACGTGAAGTTTCACAAATTCAAGTCGATTGCGGACATGTCTTGAATTCAGCAATGGCACTTTTCTGGACTTCTACCAAATAATTTTTCTTTATTAAGATGCTGGCGAATAGTAGAGGAATGAAAATCAAGTTCCAAGTCCTGTTTTATCTTTGTTTAAGTGACAAATGGGTTCGATTTTACCATGCGTTTTATTCTTCTTGAGTCGTTTGGAAAAATTTTTGCCTTCCGCCCACGTGTTTCTGGTTTTTGTCGAAATTTTTTGCAAACAATAACTGTGGGAGAACAGCCTACAATATCTTGAATAAAACTGTAAGATTTTCCTTCTAAAAGAAGCCTTTTTATTAATTCTCTTGTAGCTGGAGAGCATTGTTTTCCACGATCCATTTTTTATTACATTTATTAATTTTTATAACGAAATTTATTTAAAGTACACTAATTGAACAAATTTATATCCGAAAAATTATTTTAAAAGTAACCTTATGTCAATTTTTAATTTTTACAGAATTTACACACGTTTGCTACTATAAATTTGCACAGTAAAATACTCCAGCGGTTTACATAAAATAACTGTAGATTTAAAAAAATTCCAAGAAAGAGACAAATATGTTTTGGATCATTATAGCGCAGGCTTAGGGATGCCATATGCTTAGATAATACTTGATTTTTTAACAGAGAGATTTAGTAGTAACGAAAAGTTAAATTGGTTGGGCAGCGCTACTGTTATATTTCATATTGCTGCAGGGAGTGATAGTCGACTTCAAATGGTTTGATGTGTCATGGAACTTGTCGAATAATTCAAAACCAAAAAAAAAAAAAAATTAATAAAATCAAAAAATTCCTTCAGATTTGTATTCTTATATATTGAAATTATTTTTGATAAAATTTGCGGAGATAATTTTTTTGATTTCGGTCCACTGATGGTAGCACTGTGCGTCGTCACACAACAAATAAAACAAACCAAACGACGTTGTTTACGTAAATCAGATTTGGAGACGTTAAAAAAATCAGCCGACAAATATATATATAAAATTTTTTTAATTCTCATCAATCAGAGCCGACATGTACGTGTAGCCGAAACAAAAAACCACTGCACGCACACAAATATGTGATTGATGGTTTATTTTATAAATCTCCTCCGCAATTTAGCAATAAAATAAATTACATGCATAGCATCACAATGTATGAATGTTTGTAATATTCTTGTATGTTGGTTTCGCTCAAAGAAAAGAGAGCGTTATTTTTTCCCCTTGTTCAAGTGCAACATATTTGTAAATATTTAGTCTTTGGTATATGCAATGAGGTATAAATGGTAAGTAATTGTAGTGTTCTTTTAGAGTAAAACACTAGCCACGACACAACTTCGCCACAACTATGTTTTAATACAAATACAGTGATCCAAAATAACGAATATTTATTCGGTAGAATTGTTTTAAATGTACCTAGTTTCCAAACCGACCGATTCTTTTAACAAATGAACCAAGTTTAAACATTAGTATACATATTAGATAAGATACATATTATATGATATTGCCTCTCAGAGGATCTCCACTTGGGATCGTTAATTTGGTCCCTTTGTGATGACATGAAGCACGGCGTCAACCTATTTCGTATCAACATTTAATACGCCTTTAAGAAATACAGAAAATTAGTGCACATCGCCGATGCAAAGCTCTGACATAGAAGAGGAATAACTTTGCCGTCGTCCCCGTCACTGTTTCCGCTTCTGCAGTTATTATTATATGTGTACTAGATCCATATTTTAAGTATGTGTCCCAAGTCGCACTCTTTTGTTACAATAATAACCAGTTGATGCAAAGGACTAAATATATTACTTATCCTTTTATGAAAAGGAAAGACAGAAGGCATTAATATTTAAATGTCTTACCCACGGCTTTTCTATAACTTTGTATGGCGGCATTTGTATTTTTTACTTCCATAAACTCATGGCCCATTAAAGTCCAAGCAGCCAGATATTTTGGATTTAGTTTTAGGGCTCTTTGGAAATACGTAATGGCCATAAAATGATCACAGCGTATGCTATAATAGTTCCCTTAAAATTTTTAGAAATTAAGCGGTTAAATTGTTTTCATAACAACAATTATATATAAAAGTACCTATAACGCAACATGTTTCTGGCCGATACTTGTTAATTCCCTCTACCTTATGAGCCAATTGGGCCATTTCGGTTTTTAATTCCTTAACGAATAACAAATTTGAATAAGTATCCATATTGTCCAAACGATAAGGGTCAGCTTCTTGCAAAGCTTGGAATATTTCTATTGCTTTGTCTACATCTGAAAGTATTAAAAAGAAGTGTTAAATATCAAATATATCAAACATAGCAATTAGTCTATTATTAGTCCCACTCATTCTGTAACTATTTGTCGACGTCAGCCTCAATAAAATCGGCCCTATAACCGTTGGTATTGTTAATTTATTTATAGTTTTTTCGTTTCTGTCATTTGATATATATTGAAGAAGAAAATTTATGGGAAACACAACAACTTGTTTTGCACTTTTTAGTTTGGCACGTTTTGCAATAATGCTGGGGTTCAACGTATTTTAAATAATTATTTGATATAAAGTGCAATTTGCAAATATTGCTTATTGTTGAAACATGTTGAAAGTTTGACCTAAAGGTCGCTTTGCTGACCAGCAGAACGTGCCAAATCAATTTTGATTACAAAAAAAAATATAATAAGGTTTTTGGTCTCAATAAGTAAGTGAATCTGGAATCAAACAGTAACTTAGTGTTTTCTTAAGAAGCAAACAAAAAACGCAACAACGCAACATTTTTGGCGATCCAGCTAAATTACTATACTCACCCTTATTCTGCCTTTCGATTTGGACCGTAAATTTCTACGTTTGGCAACTTTGTTATTCTGCGTTCCTTTCTCCGCATGTTATTCGATTTTTTTTCGATTGTATGTATTTCGCGTTACGCGTTACGTAGCTACGTTTTTCTAAGTTGTGTATGTACCAGCGGACATTTTTTCGATTCTTGTTTTTGTGGTTAAAAAGTGTATAATTAAATAAAATGTGAGTATAAAATGCTATAAATTTATTTTGTTATAAATTTTATTTGTTTATTTTCATTTTTTTGTTACTTTAAAGCTATATTAAATATATTGCAGTTCAACAAACACAGAATCTGAGCTGTATGAAAAGTTGGCGAGTATAATTGCAACGAAGGGTGGTATTGCGTTTGGATATCGTACGCATCCCAAGGAAGGATCATTCTGGGAAGAAGTTGCAAACGCACTTAACGCAATACGGCCACCAATAAAAACTGATGTTGCATGGAAGAAATTATGACATTTTAATAATTCCTTGCATATGCATGCATATTAAAAATATCCTCTTCCAACAACATCGTCGCTGCTATCGATTCCATTTCTTCTCTAAACTAAATGTTTATTTTGTAATGATGTTTAGCAAATGAAAATTTAACTCCGGCGGTTTAGAATTCCTCACACTGGAATAGTTTGGCCACAAATGGCGTTTGCTTATAATCTGGCTACTTTCTTACTTTCTACACTTAACTGATGCATTTATTTAAATATAGTTACCACAATATTTAGTTTTTATATGTTTTTCTCACTTTATATTCATAAAGTTTTACTTTTTATAGTTTAGCAATTACAATGTTTACAGAATTGTATATTTTTAATGTTTCTATTTGATACGTTTCATAACAAAGCAGGTGGTTTAAGCATACCCTTCTCTTCTTCTTTTTCTTTCGATTAGGTTTTTTTCTACAATACCAATTTTCGATTCGAGCGTAATTGAATGCGGGAACGTAATCGAAACGCAGAATAGGGGTGATTATTTGAAACGGCCCTAGCAAAGACTCTATAATATAAAGATGTTGCACTTCTATACATTGATTAGCCGGTTGTAAAATGTTAATAGGATTATTAATAGCGACCATTAAAGAGAGTAAAAAGTTTTTACTCTGAGCCAGAGAAACTTGTGGAGAGAAATATCAAAGGAGAGAATATTTTGAAGTATACAAATTTACATTAGAGTGGCCATAGTGGAATTTTTTTTTAAAAGTTTAACTTTTCGCACTGAAAAATTTTAGGTTTGGGGTAACAATAATTGTGCATATTAAAATTTTTTTTTTAGCTCCTAGTACATCCGGGTTGAGCCCAAAGTTGTATTATATTACCCATTCATCAGTATTTTTCTTCCTATTTATATTTTAATAACAACAAAATCTGATTATATGTTCCCAACTGAATTTCTTTGATACCTATAATAATTACCTTTCCAACGAGCCGGAATGGTCTACGGATAAACTTGCCCTTAATACCCTAAAGCCAAAGTTAAAAAAAATAGGTGAATTTAAAAAAATTTTTTATTGTTGATAATATTATACTAATAAAGATTTTTTGTGGGATGAAAAGTTTTTTCTGTAGTGCTCCACAACTTGAAGCAAATACTGATTATTCTCTTCGTCGTATGTCAATGCCCGATTGAAATCTGTAATTACTTTTATTGCTCTTACTGCCGGGTCATTGACAACGGTTTAAGGCCCAACTATAATATGCGTAGGCTAGCTTTGGCTACTGTCAAAACTCGACGAAAAGACTGTCAAATGCATAAGCGAACATTTGTGTGGCTATATTATACTTACACTCAGTTGTAAAGCAATGCACTTTTGCAAAAACTAATATATTATATATACATAACATGTAAATACATATATAAATATTTTCAATTTATACATACATAAATATATTATCACAAGTAGGTTATTACCTATTTAGAAAGTAATTTAAGAAATAAATTGGAAAGTACTACAATGTACAACAATGTATAACAATGTGTGCAAGTGGTTGGCAACGTATCATAAATGGTAGGAAAATACACAAAAACACTATAATATATATACGATAAACAAACGCTAAACATTTAATGTTTCCATTAATTTTTGACATTATTTATTCAATTATGTGTAGAATTGATTTCGGCTTACATTGCAGCTTCTCTTGTGTGCACGTATCACAGTCTATGGTATGTGCGTATCTAAAAATAATTATCATAACAACGAACAAACAGTTGGCCTTTAAAGAAAATGCGATCAGTTTCGCTCTATGAGTAGGAAAATTAAATTCAACGAAAAGTTAGCAAAGCAAATTATGGTTTTACACATTTGATTGTATGTATTCGCAAATTCGCCTGCGCTAGCGTACGCATTGGGCCTTTAGTGTTGGCATATTCGTTTTGCAGTGCAGTATTTTTCTTGATCCTTCCAAAAAGATGGATTCGAAAAATGTCACATCGATTTGTAAACTATGGAAAGAACGCTTGGTGCGTATTTTCAAACGATTTCACTTGTTTCAGCGTTAAATTTAATCTTTTCGGAATAACTTCGTCATTTTCGTCATCATAATTGCTAAGAGCTTCAACCATTTTCCGCTTCACTTCAAAAGATATCATTTCATCGAAAAATCCAAGAGAAACCGCCTCTTCTGATAAATACCATAAATGGTTTTTGATTTTTGACAATATAGCATTTGAAACATTTAGATCGAAATATGAAATGGCGTCTTTAACGAATTGTAAATCTTGGCGAGGTTCAGATACAGCGTTAACGCATCCAAACCAATACGAAACATAAATACGCGTCAAGAAAATGCAAATGTTTCGAATGCCTTTCAGTTCGGATGATGTCATCTTGAATTGTTCGCGAAGCAAAAAAATCTTATAGCAGTATATAGCCTTGGACATAAACCTTGCATGAATTGCTGCGCCAGGCAAACGTAACTGCGTAAAATTTAGTACTTCCTTACCAAGAAAAATGAGTGAAAGTTGCAACAACTCCTTATAATCGACTCGAACATAATGAGATTTCAACGCCTCAAGGCAAAATATCTTGTGCTTCTCTGTTTCGGCTGCTGTTAAGTTTTTCTGCACTGCTTCATCCAATACTCTACTCTTGAAACTATTGATATTCATATATATACAGTTTTTTGAAAAACTGTATATATATTGATGGCGACACGCTAAAAAAAGTAAATCATGACCAAATTTACTTTCAAGCAAATATACTGAGCCTTTTTCAATACCAGTGTTTGTAGATGTTGTGTCAAAAGCCACAATTTGCACTAAATTATCAATCTTCCATTTGAGTAGGAATTTTTCAATGCCTTCAGCAATATTTTCACCACAAGATTCTTCAAGTTTCGCAATGCCAAGGAGTTTTTCTTCGTTCTCTCCGGTTATAACGAGAGCCAATCGATCAACTTTGTCCTTGCCTTTCATATCTGGAAGCAAGGCAAGACAAATACTTCAGGAATGTATATTTAAATTAAATATTATGTTAATACCTTCAAGATATTTATTTATTTATATATAATTATTAATTATGTACCTTGAATTCATCTATGATCTGTTTCGCTTGTCTGCGGCCATATTCCTTTCCCACTGTTTGAAACGATGTTCGGTTAAACACGTAATATTCCATTTTTATGTCCTTCACGTTAGGTTCTATTTCCCGTAACTTCCGTAAGACGGCTGTAATTGTAGATGTTATATGTATTGCATCGCGATCACTGATGCGGTATTTATGCATGCTTGCTAACATTCCATCATCAACGAAATGGATTTTTCCGCGAGATCCCTTGATTCTTTGATTTTCTTACTTCAGATAATCAACTTTCGAAGCTGAATTGTCCATTATACGCCTTCACATACAATACTTTTTGTAGTATCTGTATCAGACGCAACAACAACAATAATTAAAAATAACAATAAAAAAGACATTATATTGACCAATACTTTGAACTTCTTGTGACTCTTCTTGATACTTTCGCTGCGCTTTTTTGCTTCTTCCACAAGCTTAGCTTTGCGTTCTAGTTTTCGTGACAGCTTTAAATCCTGGCCTGACATACGACCTGGACGACCCTTTTCTCTTTGCAACAGAAGGAATTCTTTGTCCCCTCCAATTTTCATCATGTCAACCATCGTTTCTATATTTTTCATGTTTGCCAAATCTGTTTTTGGACAAATTTTTCCATTCGGCATAAAGTAAGTTAAATTTTTTCACGCAGTTGATTTCGGTCATTGTTGGAATATTTGCTTTTTGCCAAAATTGAAGAGAAGAATGTATTGTGTATTTTATGCTTGCGTATAGAGGGACTTTTTGCACTCGGGTTTTATAAAAAAAATAATTGAAGAACTTGCTTCATATTAGGCAACTTTCCGTCTTTCCGTTAACTTTCGCTTTTTCCTACCAAAAATATATCGGCTGGTAGTTTCTTAGGTGAGCTTGCCATTATAACTTTTTGTTTTATTTTGTTTAATTTGTTTTTACTTATTATTCACTGCACAGTTGTTTCTCTTACTACTTGTACCTTAACTGCAAAATTTTCACTAGTTTAGTATACATAAAATATTAAACTTCTTAAGAATTAACAATGCGAAGATCTTTTTGATACCGTATTTACGTAGTAAAGCAACAGAAGTATCAACTAATGTTCAACAGTTTAATGTTGTTTTATTCACAAAATTTCATTAAAAAAATATCAATACACCGTTAGATCACTTTGTCTTGTCGCTAATAGCACAAATTTTTTTGTAAGGGTGATCAATGGGTAAATAATAAAACTTTGGGCTCAACCCGGAGGTACTCGGAACAAAAAAATTAATACATATGTGCATACAAATTGTTACGCCAAACCTCATATTTTTCAGTGCGAAAACGTTTTGATTTAACATTTTTTAATTTTTCTATATAATGCTATAGCCAGTCTAATGTACGTACATATGTATGTTTGCGCTTCTGTGTATTTTCCATTTATTTTTTTTCATAAAAAATTTATGTGAACAGTGTGACCAGATTTTAAAGTAATATAAAGCTAAGCCTGTAACTGAAGTGAGAACTCCAATAATATCACACGAGAATATCACAATAATAATATCACAAGAGAAAACTACAAAACACCCCAAAAGAAAAATGTATTCTGACTATATACAAAAAAACGAAAAATTTCTTGAGAAAACACAATAACATAATTTGTGTACAGGCTGACAAAGGGAACAGAACAGTGGCAATGTTTAAAGAAGAATATCACCTAAAAATGGAAAAATTATTGGACGAAAAAAGCACTTATAGGAAAATAATAACAGATCCGACGACAAAATGACAAAAAGAAAACAAAAAATTTATATCAGAATTAACAAGGAGAATATAATCGATAATTGGCAAAGAAAGCGATTACTTTGCTCGGCTGCACCAGCACCGCGAATTTATGGACTAGCAAAAATCCATAAGCCGGAAATGCCGTTAAGACCCATAGTGTCTTCGATTCAAGTCCCTTGCTATAAATTATCGAAATATGTAGGACAAATACTTAAAAATATGATCTCGAAATAATACAATGTATTAAATTCGAATAGGCTTAAAGAGCAAATTAAAAATATTAAAATAGAGCAAGGAGAAATACTGATCTCACTAGATGTCGTTTCACTTTAGCTAAATGAAATATTTCGAGCTAAACATTAAAAAAACAAAGCTAAATTTAGCTCCAAAAGAGCTGATATGGCCACACTGTATGTGAATAAGAAAATGAGCTTTACAAGTGTTTGTATTAATGTAGAAACAAATATAAATCGACTCGCACCGAAGTGTTAATACCTACATACATGCATGTGTAAATTATTAATGTGCAATATTGGATGCAATTTTTGAGGATTACTTTCACCTTCAACTTCGTAAAATAAAATATCCATGCTGTTTAAATTCAAATTACTCTATTGGCAATAACACATATTACAAACAGTAGTTTCCTTTTTTATTGATTAAAAATGTTAACTTTCTGAGCACTTGATTTGTACTTATATGTGCACTTGATTTGTACTTATATGTAGGTCTCCAATGAAGAATGCTTACGCAGTAAAGTTATTATAAGAAGATTAAGAATTTCTATTCTATGTTTGTAACATACGTTGTTTTCATCGAACCGTATTTAGTGTGCCGACTAAACATTAAAGAAATTCAAAATATACATATGTTGGAAAAAGCAAAACAAGAAAAGAAAAGTTTTCTTCCGTCTTTGCAATACTATGAAAAAATTATTATAAAGAAATAAGACCCATAAGTATGTATGTATGTACATAGATACAAATATACATACACATACATAACAACAGAGTGTAAGAGTATATAGTAAGTTACTCAAAAATTGTGTTTGCAAAAAACATGAGAAAGAGAATAAATAAGCCATTGAATTTCGTTGCTACATACTTGTCCCCCGTATCTTAGAGAAGCACAAAATTTTTGAATTTTAATAATATATATAGCGCGCAACATTTTTATATTATAGAATCTTTGGTCTTAGCATACGTTATCTTCGTTTTAACGTTTGTCTCGTTAAATCCGAAATAGGATCCCAGAGCTGGGAAGCTTAAACCTATTTAACGACGCAATATTAACACCAAAAACCAATTATTTTTTTGTTTGTTTGTAAATTGAACCTATTTTATGCTTCGGGAAGTATCAATTATCTATTAAGTCAAAAAAATAAAAGAGTTTTCCACGGCTGGGAAATTAAGTTTTTTTTTGCCACATCCGGTATTTTGTGGTACATACGTGTAATAACTAAAATGTTTTAAGATTTTAGGGTTTTCTAACGTAAAATGGCTTTATAGGTCAGGAAGATTTGCATTGATAAAAAAACGAAAAAAATTTAATTTTCGACTCCAGGGATGGGAAATTGAAATTTTTTTTATACATAAATGTAACCAAAAGGACAACGAATGTCGTGTTTTGCTAGTTAAAACTATTTTTTAATTCAGAAAAAATAAAATTATTATCAAATATAAGAAAATGAAAATTTCGATTCCAGGGTTGGATAACTGCAATCTATTTTAGTACATGAAAGTGACCAAAATGGTTAAAAATTTTAAGTTTTTATTAAATACGACTATTTCATGCCTCATTTGAGTTTCATTGGTAAAAAAAAAACAAAACAAAAAAAATTTCTCTTCCAGGCTTGGGAAATTTTAAGTTTTTTTAGCACCTTCGGTATTGTGGTACACGTAACAACTAATATGTTTAAGATTTTTAAGTTTATCTTAAATAAAACCGCTTTATACATCATGAAGATTTGCATTGGCAAAAAAAAATATATAAAATAAAATAAATTTTTTTTCTAGGGTTAGGAAAATTAATTTTTTTTTTTTCACTAACTTAACTATTTTATAATTTAACCCTTCTTTGCATGGTGATAGAAATTTCCATCATAACATTAATTTAGGTACAACTCAAATAATAACAAGTGATTTTAATTTTTTTCCAATTGTAAATATTTCAAATGTGTTTTCTATAAATAAAAACAATAATAATTGTCGAAATTGAAGAATTTAGCTAGTCACGTCGCCACTTTTCAAAAAATCGAAAAAAGCAATTTTTAATAATTTTATTTTCAATAAAATCAATGGTTTTGGGGAATAAAAAAATTTTTACTGTGTGGATAAAAGGTTAGTTTTTATTATTTCAGCGTTTTCTTTTAATTTTTTATCCAATTCCTTGTGTAAGTCTCGGAAAAATATATGACAGAATTTTACATCATTATGCAGTTACGACATGTCTAATGCAAGTAAAAACATATTGTTATTTTCATAGAAAATAATGGATGAAAGGGATATTGAACCTTATTCAGCAATTTTGGAAGACGGTTGGCTATCGGAAGATTGTCTTGTCTTCCTAAAACTGTACTTGTTCAATAAGTCACATAAATGGGGCTTCAGATTGTATGTTTTGTCCAATTTGGATGAATATGCCCACAAATTTGAAGTTTTCTGAGGACAAAAACCTTGGAAACGCAATCAGATGAACCAGATTTAAGTGCGTCAGGACATGTCGTAATTCCTTTGATTGTAAGATGTAAGATTAACTTGAGCCTCAACGAAAACAATAATTGTTTCGTAAAACATCAACAAGAATAAAAAGTTTGAAATAATATAGTTACATATAGCATAATAATTGCTTTGTGAATTATAACCATTCATAAAAATAATTAAATTCATATATTTTCATAAATAAAATGTTTCAAAAGCATACTTTCATATATTAATTTATTAGGTTTATTCAAGCAAAAGGTCTATTATTTTTTATTTTTTATATAAAAATTGTGTTTATTAATCCAATATTTCGCTACTTCTTTGTGTAGCTTCTTCAGGGATATGTAATTTAAAATTAAATGTTTTTCTTTTTTCAATTTAACATATACAAACAAAAATTATTTGAAATAAAATTTTTCAACTCAGAAATACAAACAAAATAGTTTTTGTCAAAACGAAAAAATGAACAATATTACAAATTTATATGTAAGCAAACAAAAATATTATTATATCCTATAATTTAATTTCCGTTTTTATTTAATAAATATCTATATGTATGAGCAACATTAGCTGTATCTGCCTTAAAATTAATTCTCTTATCTATTGGAACATTAACAATATGTAGCATTTCTAACATGTATCTACGTTTATAATTATTCTCTGTATTTAAAATTGAGAAATTATTAAAATCTGGAAAATGATTAAAATTTACACAGTGAGATACTAATGCTGTTTTTGTGGAGAAATATTGTTTCTATATTTTTGATCTGTTCTATGACCTGCTAGTTGTACCTACATATATTTTATTACAATTTTCACTACTATTACCAATACAAGGAATTTGATAAACTATATTTGATCTTTGTAAAAGTTCTATTTTATCTTTTGTTTTGCTAAAAAATTTACCTACAGTTTCATACATTCTATGTGCCATTCTATATTTCTTATTGTCATAGATTTTAGATTTCTCTAATCTTTCTGACATTTTTGGTACATATGTTAAAGATTTATATATTTTTGTTTCAGAAGAAACATCTACATTCCTTCTGTTATAGATATAACATATATTGTCTTATTAATTTGCAAATTAAGTAATTAGGGAAACTATTATTTACTAATATATTTCTAATAATTTTTATATTCTTACTATGAAACTCAATATCACTTACTGATAATATTTTTCTATAAGATTTTTAGCTGTATTTATAATCATTCTCCTAGGATGTTTTGAAAAATAGTTAATTATTCTACCTGAAGAAGTTGGTTTCTTATACCAATCTATTAACAAGCAATTATTTCTTTTAATTACTAATGTATCTAAATATGGTAGTTTAGAATTACTTTCTTTTTCAATTGTAAATTTAATACCTGGATGAAAACTATTAAATGTTGATAACATTATCTCTATATTTCTTTCTGAAATAACACAGAATAAATCATGAACATATTTTGTTAAAACCTTTGGTTTAACCGATAATTTTTCTATGCAATTATCTAGTAATTCTTTCATTACAATATCAGCCACAATTGGTGAAACTGGAGAACCCATTGGAAGTCCTTTTTGTTGAATGTAGGTTTTATTCTTATATTGAAAATATCTACTATCAATTATACATAATTTTACTATACTTAAAAACAATTCCTTTCTCATATTTGTATGTTGCAATATTAAATTCCATTTCTTATCAATGATATCTATAGCAACATCAACTGGAATACTAGGGAATAGAGATACTACATCAAAAGAAACTAATATCTCATCAGAATTCAATGTTAAGTGTTGCACTTTATTTCTGAATTGCATAGCATTAATAACATTGT
The DNA here is from genome assembly GCA_963675445.1 of Linnaemya vulpina. NCBI lineage: Eukaryota > Metazoa > Arthropoda > Insecta > Diptera > Tachinidae > Linnaemya > Linnaemya vulpina. The sequence goes on along the minus strand of OY776276.1, from coordinate 70,665,606 downwards.
ATTTTGAATTAATTGTTAAATGCTTTAAAATGTTTGTAATATATTTACAAAGACCATATGAAGGAGAATTTATAGAAGAACAAATTGGTAGAATAATTAACTATTTTTCAAAACATCCTAGGAGAATGATTATAAATACAGCTAAAAATGTTATCAGTAAGTGATATTGAGTTTCATAGAAAGAATATAAAAATTATTAGAAATATATTAGTAAATAATAGTTTCCCTAATGACATTTAATAGCTTTCATACCATATTTACATACATTAGTAATTAAAAGAAATAATTGCTTGTTAATAGATTGGTTTAAGAAACCAACTTCTTCAGGTAGAATAATTAACTATTTTTCAAAACATCCTAGGAGAATGATTATAAATACAGCTAAAAATCTTATAGAAAGAATATTATCAGTAAGTGATATTGAGTTTCATAGTAAGAATATAAAAATTATTAGAAATATATTAGTAAATAATAGTTTCCCTAATTACTTAATTTGCAAATTAATAAGACAATATATGTTATATCTATAACAGAAGGAATGTAGATGTTTCTTCTGAAACAAAACTATATAAATCTTTAATATATGTACCAAAAATGTCAGAAAGATTAGAGAAATCTAAAATCTATGATAATAAGAAATATAGAATGGCACATAGAATGTATGAAACTGTAGGTAAATTATTTAGCAAAACAAAAGATAAAATAGAACTTTTACAAAGATCAACTGCCTGTTCGCCGATGTCGAAAGCTATCGTTCGTTCGAATAAATAGCATTTAAAACAAAAACAATTTTCAAAACTTGTTTTTGTTTTGAATGTTATTTATTCGAACGAACGATAGCTTTCGACATCGGCGAACAGGCAGCAAATATAGTTTATCAAATTCCTTGTATTGGTAATAGTAGTGAAAATTGTAATAAAATATATGTAGGTACAACTAGCAGGTCATAGAACAGATCAAAAATATAGAAACAATATTTCTTAACAAAAAACAGCATTAGTATCTCACTGTGTAAATTTTAATCATTTTCCAGATTTTAATAATGTCTCAATTTTAAATACAGAGAATAATTATAAACGTAGATACATGTTAGAAATGCTATATATTATTAATGTTCCAATAGATAAGAGAATTAATTTTAAAGCAGATACAGCTAATGTTGTTCATACATATAGATATTTATTAAATAAAAACGGAAATTAAATTATAGGATATAATAATATTTTTGTTTGCTTACATATAAATTTGTAATATTGTTCATTTTTTCGTTTTGACAAAAAATATTCACCCCAATTCTAAACAACAATTCCCTGGGAGTTTTTTCCCAATTCCCTGTTCCCCTATTCTAAATAAAATCTCCCAGGGAAATGTTTCCCTTGTCCCATTTCCCTTATTCTAAATGAAGTTCGAATTGTGAAACTCTTCTCCGGGAATAAAAGTAGGTATCACGAATATCAAATATTGGGAGAATGTAATAAAAAAAAACTTGGGAGATTTTCCGCCAAAAAATTCAAAGGGAATTGAATAAAAAACCTTGTATTTATGCATTTCTTTGACATATTTTTTTATTTTTAAAAATGATTGAAGCTTTTGTATACATATCTAATTTTGTTATAATAGTATAAACATTTATAGTCCAATTATAAAAAAAATATTACAGATTATTTCCAATATTATTCCTAATGGTTTGGGCAATGGGTATAATTCAACACATGTAAGCTTTATTTATTTAAAGGTTCTTGGAAATAGGCAGTAATTTGTTTTACTCGAAGTGTAATGATGGCGATCCAAATAGAAAATAAAGTAAAATTATTTACTTTAAATTCTTTATGGGCACAACAACATTTAAGTACGGTTACCGGTTCACTCGTTGAAAACCCCAAAGGCTTCCAACAAGGATGACTTAAAATGTATTAAAAGTTTTAAGAACAGTGAAACCGCGATTTGACGACTACGTACTTAAACAAGACCTAAATGAGAATGTTTTCAATTTTGATAAATTTTATGGGGCAGTGATACAAAAATTAAGCAAAATAATGACAGTAAAAAAGCAAGATGATAATAGAGGATGGTTTAATAGGGATTTAAAAATATTAAAAAATGAAAAAATAACAAGTATAAGTGATATATTCGGCTGTGCCGGATCTTATAAACCCTTCACGACTGGCGTAACATGTCTTTAAGTACCAGTTTTGTTCTTTCTAAGTTATAAAATAGTTTTAGTTAGTAAAAAAAAACGTCAATTGCCTATTTAGTTACTTTTATGAATGAAAAAATAAAATAAATTTTCCACCTCTGAAAACGAAATTCACTTTTTTTTCAAAGCAAATCTTCTAATCTATAAAGCGGTTTTATTTAAGAAAAACCATAAATTTGTAACCATTTTGGTCACCACAAAATATTGCAGTTATCCAATCCTGGAATGGAAATTTGGTTTTTTCTTATAAACATTTGATATTAATTTTTTTCCAGAATTAAAAAGTAGATGTTATTAGTAAAAAAAAACGACATTAGTTGCCTGGAAGCACAATAGATTGCAGTTATCCAACCTTGAAATCGAAATTTTAATTTTTTCATTTTTATACCAATTCTTTTTGCTTGAATTAAAAAATATCCCCTGGAGGAAATTCTAATGTTTTTTTTGTTAATTTTTTGTTTAAGCAACGCAACTCTTAATAAGGCATGAAATAGTATTATTTAAGAAAAACTTAAAATGTTTAACTATTTTGATCCCTTTCATGTACTACACTATATTGTATGTACCAAAATAAATGTATTTTTCCCAACCCTGGAAGTAAAATTTTAATTTTTTTGTTTTTTATTATCAATTCAACTCTTTATGAACTAAAAAGTAGTTTTATATAAGAAACATTTTAAATTTCTAACCATTTTGACCACTTTCATTGCACTTGTCCAACCCTGGGTTCGAAATAGTGCTTTTTTAATTTTTGATACCAAATTTATTCTTCTTAAATTATAAAATAGTTTCAAAAGAAACCAACGTCCGCTCCTTTTTTTTTTTTTTTTTTTTTTGTTAAGTTAGTGTAAAAATAAAATTTAGTTTTCCTAATTCTGGAAAATAAAAATAAATTTTTTCAATTTTGTTTACCAAAGCAAATCTTCATGATGTATAAGGCGTTTTTATTTAAGAATATCTTAAAAATTTTTAACATATTAGTTGTTACGTGTACCACAATACCGAAGGTGCTAAAAAAAACTTTAAATTTCCCATGCCTGGAAGCGAAATTTTTTTTTTTGTTTTTTTACCAGTGAAATGAGGCATGAAACAGTTTTATTTAATAAAAATTTTTTAACCATTTTGGCCACTTTCATGTACTAAAGAATATTGCAGTTATCCAACCCTGGAATCGAAATTTTCATTTTGTTATTTTTGATAATTAGTTTATTTTTTCTAAATTAAAAAATTGTTTTAATTAGCAAAACACACGAATATTAATTTGTTTTCGTTTTTTTTATCAATGCAAATCTTCATGACCTATAAACCGGTTTTACGTTAGAAAGGCCAAAAATTTTAAAACATTTGCAGAAAATATCTAACAATCGTCTGAACTTATAATTTTTGTTTTGCAACGTTGTCAGAAAAAGCATTGTCGGTACATTGGAAGACAAAAATATTGCTAGACATCTGACAACCGTGTGAACACTCTTCTTTGCCATTGTCAGCTAATTGCCAGCCATTGGAAGCTCATATTTTATTGACAGATGTGATAAAAATATACATCTGCAAATGGCACCATTGTCAGAAAAATATTTATACTGGCAATGTTATTCATAGATAAAAGCAAATAAAAGGTGTGTAATGTCATACAACAGTCTGACAATCGTTTGAACACATAATTTTTGTTGGCAGATAAATTTATGGCCTTCCAATTGTCTGCCAATGAAATTGTAAGGTTTTCTTACAATCGTTTGAACACACGATTTACCTTTACAATTTTTCGTTGTCAGCATATTGTTAGGACATTGCCAGATCTGACAATATTGTAAGTTCTGCCAATCGTGTGCACATAGCTTTAGGAAGAATTGCAGGCATTCTGGGAAGAAGTTGCAAACGCATTTAAGATGCAAGAAATTATGACATTTTAATAATTCCTTGCATATGTATGCATATTACATATAAATATTCTGAATATTGTTCTCCTCTTCCAACAACATTGCCGCTGCTATCGATTCCATTTCTTCTCTAAACTAAATCTTTATTTTGTAATGATGTTTAGCAAATGAAAATTAAACTCCGGCGCTTCAGGGTTCCTCACACTGGAAGAGTTTGGCCACATATGACGTTTGCTTATAATCTGGCTACTTTCTTGCTTTCTGCACTTAACTGATGCAATTATTTATATATAGTTACCACAATATTAAATTTTTATATATGTTTTTCTCACTTTATATTCATAAAGTTTTACTTTTTATTGTTTAGCAATTACAATGTTTACAGAATTGTATATATTAAGGTTTCTATTTCATACGTTTCATAACAAAGCAGCTGGTTTAAACATACCCTTCTCTTCTTCTTTTTCTTACGACTCGAGCGTAACTGAATGCGGGAACGTAATCGAAACGCAGAATAGGTGTTATTATTCACAAATAGCTAATAATTTCAATGAATATGTTGTAAATAGCGTTAAATCAATAAGACAGTCAATAGAGCATGTACAATAACCAAACCAGATAAGCACGATAAACAAGAACTTTAAATTTAAATTAATCACAATTTCCGATCTTAAGAAAGTAGTAAAAGAGCTAAAAAGCAAACCAGATTACAATAAAATATCAACAAAAAAGATTTTAAAAAACTGGAACACATCAGGTGTAATTTACAAAATATAATCACCCTTATTCTATTTGGCGTCGGAAATGTTGAGGCAACATCAATTTAAGACAACGTGTATACTAATTTTGTATTCCCTAACAGTGTCATGACGATGATGCCTATTTATCGATAAATATAACACACATACCTAACACTTGACCCAGCTGATTCATTTAGTTTACTATATTCTACCAAAGAGTTTTTGAATAAATAAAAAAATTGTGCATACATTAAAATAAAAATTATTTTTCTTCTCGATTCGGACTCCGGTGACGAAAAAAAAATAAAAATAAAATTTATATTGGAAAGAAGACTGCTTAGACAGAAATCTTGTATTTTTAACTTGCCCGATGAGAAGTAAGTAACAAATTTGAAGCAATAATTTCCCAAGTAATGGATTTTTTATCCTTTTTAAGATTTGAAAGTTATTTTCGGTTAAATAAACCATCTTTTAAACATGTCCTACAAATAATAGAGCCTCATTTAAAAAGGGGCGAGGTCAAAATATGTTCCAAATACCATAGAATTGAATTGGCAGCGATTATTTTCAAGTTCTTGGATAAGCTTCTTGAATTGGCATTTATTTGTTATTTAAATTTTTTCCATATTTTATTTAAACCAAAAACCAACACAATATACCAAAAAGTCAACACTAATATATAAAATAATACCAAAAACACAGAAAAAAAAAAGAAAACTGTAATGTTGAATTTTTCAAAGTTTTAAAACACTATAGAAAGCAACGCAAGACAACACCAAAAATGGTGACGAGAAATTCAATGGCAATTAGAGACAACATCAACGTCAATTTTGCTTACAAAATACCAAACCTATGTTAAAAGTCATCGATAAATGGCAATACCGCTAACTAGTATACAGATTTGCAACAAATGATAAAAAAAACAGCGTTGTTTTCTATTGCCGTTGTCAAATAGAATAACGGTGAATATATAAATTATTAGAGACAGGGGTATTCCCAGAAAATTGGAAAAGTAAATAAAACTGATAAATGTGAAGAGTTCAGGCTGATTAACACATTAAAGATATTTGAAAAAATACTGGAAAAGGTAGTTAAAGATCAATTGGAAAAATATATTGAAGATAACTGTATTTTATGAAAATACCAATCAGGATTCCGGAAAAAATATTCGTGTGAAACTACACTAAATTATATAATAAATCAATGGAAGTATATAGATACAAATAAAAAAATTATGGCACTTTTTCTAGACTTCAAAAGAGCGTTTGAACCAATTGATCGCAAAATAATAATACAAAAACCTTACATGTACGGTATTAGAGGAGTAGAATTGCAATGGTTCAAATCATATTTAAAAAATAGAATGCAAAAAACGAAAGTAAATGGTGTAACATCTTGTAGCATCTTGTAAGGAACGATTATGGTGTCCCACAGGGATCTATTTTAGGAGCATTGCTTTTCAAAATATATATAAATGATATGCCAAATATTGTAAGAAAATGTAAATTAGTTTTATATGCAAACGATACATTAATATACGCGGAAGCAAAAACATGACATGAAAAATATAAACCATTGGTTAAATTTGAACAAATTAAAACTGAACGAAAATAAAACAAAACTTATGGAAATAAATATGAATAGCAATATAAACTTTGAAGTTAATAATGAACAAATAGGAAAGGTGAAACGAAATAAAGTACCTTGGTTTTATAACAGATAACGAACTAAAGTTTAGAGATCACATAGAACACATC
>OY776276.1:70631535-70654035 GCA_963675445.1 Linnaemya vulpina | reverse complement strand
TATATATATTTTTTTGAAAGATATAAGAATTGTTCACATCACATAAAATATTATTCAATAAACAAAATTTTAGAATTTTTGTACTACTTTATAGGCACATAATTTTTTTTCTGATTAACGGGAATTATAGTGGTAAAATAATAGTGGGGGGATATAATAGGGTTGCAAAGAATGTGTCTAAATTTTTAAAAACCTAATATATATATATATATATATACAGTATGTCAAGCATGAGTTTACACACTAAAAATAAATTAGATTTTTTTTTACGTCATTAGTAAAAAATTATACATCTTGCTTTTTTGCACAGATTTTTTTGATTTATTGTAATTATATGCAATGCCTACAAAGATGTACAACAAAAAAATTTCAAGGTTAGCGTAACATAAGAGAAAAGTAGAACAAAAACAATTATTACTTAGTTTTGTTAGTGTCAAACAACTCTTTACACATTTTTTGTTTTTCTGTTTTTTGCACCAACAACAAAGTTAACTTTGCATTTCCCGTTATTTTTCATGTGCGTTGTTAATTTCTGTTTATTTTTTAATTACTTGCCAAGAAGTTTTTGTTTTGTGCGCATCGTTTATTGAAAATTTTGGTAATATTTAATATGCCAGGAAAAGGGTTATCTTATAATGTAATCCAGTTAATTTATTACAATCTCCACTTGGGAAAAAGCGTGAGCGAATTGTCAGAAATGTTTTCAGTGTGTCGTAAGACAATTTACAATATAAAAAATCGAGCAGAAAATGAGAATAGATTGGAGTTAAGGAAAGGTGGTGGTCCAAAACCAAAAATAAATAAACGTGTGGAGCGCGTAATTATGAGAAAAATCATACAAAACCCCCAAATTTCTACAAGGAGTATTGCTAGAGAGGTTCAGGAAGAATGCGGCACTATTGTATCTCATGAAACAGTCCGCCAGTTGTTATTGAGCACGTAGTACTCATCAAGAGTAGCTCGAAAAAAACCTCTGCTTTCCGCATCAAATGTAGAAAAACGGCTTTCCTTTGCCACTTTGAATGTTACACAGCCAACGGAATATTGGGATAACGTTATTTTCTGCGACGAAACCAAGATTATGCTTTACTACAATGATGGGCCAACTAGAGTATGGCGCATGCCCTTAACCTCACTAGAAAATCAGAACATTATCCTAACAGTAAAATTTGGAAAACTTTCGGTAATGGTTTGGGGGTGCATCTCGAGCAAAGGTGTTGGAGACATATCGTTTATAGAATCAACGATGGATGCACGTCAATATCTAGTTATTTTGAAGAAACATCTGACAAGCAGTGCTGAAAAATTCGGGTTTATAAGGGATGGAATTCCTGAATTTAAATTTTACCAGGACAACGATCCTAACCATAAGTCCCATATTTTTCGTATGTGGCTCCTTTATAACTGTGGGAAAGTTATAGATACCCCTGCTCAAAGTCCCGACCTAAACCCCATTGAAAATTTGTGGGTCTATTTGAAGAGAAGAGTCGCTAAACGTCAACCAACAAGCAAAGTATCTCTAAAAACCGCGATATTAGAAGAGTGGCAGAGTATACTAGCTAATTATGATTTGAAAAAGCTGGTTAGTTCCATGAAGAAGCGCTTACAATGTGTGGTAGATGCCAATGGTGGTCGTCATACTAAATATTAAAAAAATTTAATGCATTTTTTAATAATTTAAGATACTAGGAAGATAAATTTTTAATTTTGTGTAAAAAGTTATTTGACGGTACCCAACCTGAGTAATATTTATTTTTGTTTTATTTTAGCTTGTTTTAAACTGAATTTGATAATTTTTTTACGTAATATTCTTGTAAATATGTAAATAATTACAATAAATACAAAAAAAACATGGTATATAAAAACAAGTGTATTTACTTTGCTAACAAAGTTAAAAATATATAAATTTTTCTTGTGTGTAAACTCATTCTTGACACACTGTATATATATATATATATATATATACATATAAATGTATATATTTATATATATATATATATATATATATATATATATATGTATATATATATATCCATATAAATGTATATATTTATATATATATATATATATATATATATATATATATATACATATATATATATATAAATACATGCATTATATATACACAATTTTTGACATATATATATGTATGTATCTTGTTTTAAAATTCAATACACTTCCAGCCGCCGCCGATAATTTTACTACCAGCCGCGGACTCAATCCCATGGCGCAGCTCTCTGACAGGGATGTGGGGCTCTTTATTTATAGAGTTACCATATAAAAAAAATTTAAAACAACATCGATATCACGTGAATGATATTACAGATAATTCTTCATGAGCAGCTATGGGCACAACTACATTGAAAGGTTTGCATTTGAGTCATTATATTGGTTTGTTTTTCTTCTCATTTAAGCTGGATTCACCCATAGTTCAAGTACAATATTGACGTTCTACACATAACTAGGTTTTTGAGAGTATGCTCTGAAGCGATTCGCCCACTTCGCGCATTTGTTCTGCAACATTAAGGCTACCATATGAAATAATTTTGTAAACTATGTGTGTGAGTCTTACAATTGGGCAAAAAAATTCTTTTATTAGTTTCATGCTTATAACTTAAAAACTGTGTCGGGTAGTGGCAATACCACTATTTATTTAATTTTATTTATAACAATATTCACCAGATATATATTGTTTAATACCAAACAATACAAAATAAGTGCTCCGTATTTTATTATATACACAAACAATATAAAACAAGTGTATTGTTACACATACAAAAGTGTAAAACAAGTTCTGTATTTTACTATACAAATGTACATATAATATGCTGTAGCATCTCAGTTCTACTTCACTTAAGAAATTAAACTTTCTGGCAGCACAGTGGCAATGTTTCGGAACGTGAATTAAAATTAAACCAATTCAGGTTCCGAAACACGTTACTCTCTTTCGCTCTCTCTCTCTCTCTCTCTCTAACTCTCTAAAACAGACACGTCAAACTACATAGAAAAAAATATGTTTCAGAACGTGAAATTCGTTCTGAAACCATGGGTGAATCCAGCTTTAATGACATCCGATGCACGTCTGTTTCGTTCGGAATTTTCTGGAGAAGCCTAACGCTAAAATTTTCAATGTAAGCTAAATGTATTTATCTTTATATGTAAATGTTGATACACTTCCAAATGTGTCATCTGTTTTTCACATAAACCAACAACAAATAACTATTTATACACAACGCATTTGTTATACATACAACATTGATTGCACTTTGATATGTTTTGTTGAAAAAGTACGCAATTAATTAAAAGGTGCTTTTAGACAACAGAAACACCAACATGCACAACTAATAGGACAATGAGTCATTTTATGCCACATATTTAATAACTTGGAGATATTTATTTCCATATTGCAATATATATGAAATATTTTCTAATATGACGCATTTGTATAAATATATGCACAAACCGATGTTTAATACCAATAGTTCTCTGCCACGCACAACCACATACAGACATTCAATATTTCAATAAAAATAAAACATTTATTTAGAAAGTTAAACATATAAAATACGTCTATCATGTCTTAATATATAATTATCAACTACACATATTAAAACAGAAATAAGTACCAAATAAGGCCTTTTGTGCCCCATTCCAATACAACATACAAACAGTACATCACTGTCTTACATCTGTGATGTAACCGTAGAATTAAATTCTATTTTCTGTAGGTTGGGACGTTACGGTAACATTTTCTTACAGTAAAGTAAGTATTTACATAGCTTGCCATATACGAAGTTGGATCAGCTGACACATTTTAGCGTTCGGCTACTCCAACCTTAAGCACAATTTCTTTCTCTGTTTCGCTTATCAATTTTGTGTATGTACACATCGTTCGCTCTTTTTGCATTTGCCCATACATTTATATAACATAAATACCTTTAAGAAGGTAAGAGAGTTTATTGGTACCAACCGAGCCCTCAGTGCTAGAGGTCTTAATCCAAACCATGCCCGAATTTTCCATTGTATAAGTTTTATGATTAATTTTTTCTCTAATGCTTTAACAATACGTGGTTAAGTATCTAATAGGCAGCAGCCCTAGCGGATTACAGACATATATAATTCAGTTTAAGTACATACTTATGCTTTCTTCAAATGTGTATATATGAAAAATATTTTATTATATATATATGAGATATATATCTACTTATGATTTGGTGTAAAAAGCAATTAAATGAATTACACAGCTGACAATAGGCTTGCCAGATTGAGAGTAACAAAGAGCGGGACATTCGAATTAAAAAAGCGGGATTATTAAAAAAAAAGCTGAACATTATGATATAAATATTTCACGAAAATATAGTTACTTATTTGTCATACAAGCAATTTTATTAACATATATATGTTTATATTGTTTTTAAAATTTTTTATATAATACTCTAATAGGGTTTTCTTTTCTGAAAAATATGCAACATTTTTTCACTTCTTTTGTAAAAAGTGGCAGTTTAGAGAATTTTTAGAACAGGAATTATTTTTCGTGAGGCATTTAGAATTCATTTCTAATTAATTTTTTAATTTCAAATGACGGAATGTGTCCATTTTCAGTTAAAATGTTTAATAAATGTTTAATTTTTTCTACAAAAGATATCAACGTTATATATTACTGACATAGCAAAATATAACTAAACATCAAGTTTTTCAGTTCATTTATCCATAGCGATATACATATATGCAGCTACGAACAAAATAATAGCAGCATCTAATGTTAAAATTGTATAACGAAAGAACAATATCATAAAAAAAAACGATTTCATTTGTCTGCACATGAGTGTAAAAAATTATAATAAAAATTTTATTTAAGGCAATAATTTTTAAGATCATTTTGTGGAAAATTGTTATAGCTGCACAAATTTTATTTTAGCTTGAAACTGGACAGGTACTTAAAAAGCTGGACAATCCAGCCACAGCAAGCCCGACTGACAACTATAGCTGACAGCTGTATTTCTTGCAGAAGTATTGCCACACAATTACACGTATTACACGATTCATCACTGAAATAACCGAGCTACTGAAACAACTGAGCTATTGAAAGAACAGAGCTAGTGAAAAAACTGAGCTACTGAATGAACTGAAGTACTGAAACAACTGAGCTACTGAATGAACTGAAGTACTTAAACAACTGAGCTACTGAATGAATTAATTCAGTAAAGTGAGCGGAGCTAAAAAGAGCGCTCACTCAAAACAGCTGCTTTGTACAGCTCTAATCAGAACCGCAGTTTTTATGTATTCTGTATTCGGCGCTAGAACGCATTATACTATATGGATAATTATTTCACGAGGTGGTAGCGGCACTGTATGACTGTAGTCATAAAGCCGTAAGTCATACCATAATAGCACGAAATATATGACAAGGGTGAACAATCCGTCATAACTTGGTCTGCTAAATCAATTTTGTGTATATAAACCCTAACAGCTGCTGCCTTGTTATGAGCTGAATAACTTTTTTTGCGGCGGCATACGGAAAAAAAGTTCAACGAGAAAAATTTTCCGCTTGTATTTTGTTTTTGCGATTGTGCATATATATACGAGCACAATTGTGCTGGCACAATATGGCGGTTTGTTGGCATTTTCGGTGAGGAGATTGGCTTTTTTCTGGCATAATTTTTGATCCAGCTTCAATCCCGCACTAGCAGAACAAAACTAATAAATACGCACATGAATATGAAGACAAAAGGGGTTGATCGCGGCAACAAACAGTATATCTAATAAAAGAAACTCATAAATGTTTTTGCAGTAATTTTTAGTATATGTAAAAATTTTTGGTTACATAAAATTTTTCTGAAATTACTTAATAAAATTTAATGGTCGCATGAATAAGCAAAAACTTCTATTGGTTATATGAATTAAATGAATGTACTTTTGAAAATTCACTTTCCACGTTTGTGCAATTTGCACTACATACTTTTTTTGTTTGTTTATTCGTTTAAAAAAACAATTATATATAAACTATAAAACATTAGTTAACAATATAAATAATTTTTTACATATGATATATGCATTTTTAATATTGTCCTAGTTGATTTCTACATTTGATTTAGGCTTTATTTATTTACATGAAAATATATTTATAAAAATTTTTCCTAAGATGATTGCCCATTTCTCATCATTTATCCGATAATTTTGTTTCAAAACGCATGTGTACAGCGAACGAAAAATAACACTAAATGAACAAAGAAATACTAACACACTCAAAGCTGTGTATACGTATACAATTTTATGCCAGATGAATTCATCCTGTGTATTTTGAAAAGAACAAAAAATGTGCGGATTAAAAAATGTGCTCGTGTATAGATGCGTATTTAGTGCTCTTTGAATATATTTTATGTAATAAAACTTTGAGTCTGTACACTAAAGACATATATGTAGGTATGACTAATTTCTTAATAGCCGTGAAGAAAACAAGATTTGAGAAAACAAGGTTTTTTGCTTTGTTTCAAACAGTGGTGTATGTGTGCGCACATTTATTTTTTTTGAGAGTGTATGTGTGCGCATGTGTTTTTTATACAGCATGAGTGCGATGTGCTGGCTATATACTTGGGGTATTTTTAAATACTTTTATGTAACTCCATAACTAGGCAGGGTATACATATGGCGCTACCCTTGAAGTGCTTTCTGAAAGTAGTTATAAATGCAACAAAATTTGATTTAGTGCGAAAACGCGAGAAAAAATCGTATATTAGTTTCATGCTAATAACTTGAAAACTGTGTCGGGTATACATATAAGGCTACCCTCATTCGAAAGGCAACTAAATTACGCGTCGATTACAATAATTGCCAAATTCTGAAGTGCTTTTTGAAAAAAGTTATAAGTGCAGCAGGATTTGGTTTAGTGCGAAAACGCGAAAAAAATCTTATATTCAGGGGTGTCATAGAAAACGATATTATTGGAATTGGATTTGAAACCGACAAAAAAATCTTGTTGGTGTCATGCAATCCAATGTTATCGGTTTTGTGTTCGAACTTGAATTTTTATCGGTTTTAGGTGTCACAGAAACCAATGTTATCGGTTTGTTATTGGAAATAAACCAAGCAGCAAACAGCTGCCGGTTTTTTTATTTTTGTAAACAAATTACAAAAGTTCACGGCCATTTTCATTTAATTCTGTTTTTTATTTGGATATTTTAAAAAAATGTAAGTACGGATGTATGTTAATTGAATTTAATTATTTAAAAAAGACAATTTTTTCATAAATTTTTATTCTTCAACAGGGGCAAGCATAAAAACTTTACGCAAAACTCCATAATTATAGAGTTTATGGAAAAATATCTAGATATTGCGCAGCGGATTTACAAAGCGGGATAAACCGGCTGTGGATGATCTTTGGCAACAATTGACAGAGTCACTAAACAGCGCAGGTCCACCGCAAAAAGATGTGAATGGTTGGAAAAAGGTACGTAAAAGCTGTGTAGCAAACATTACTCTTGTAAAATTGTGTTGCTTAAACCTTTGCAGATATGGACTGAATGGAAAAGCGATGTTAAAAGAAAACTGGCCCAAAATAAAGCAGAGTCCAGAGCAATCTGTGGTGGACCGTTTTCGAAGCATCAACTAACGAGCAGCGACGAAGCAGTTATGCGCATTGGCAGCATTGCGCATTGTTTCTGGCATTGATATTGGTTTCAATGACAGCATCGGTGGTGGAAAAGAGGAAGAAATGCCGTCAACGTCATCAAAACGTCCACCGTCTCCACTGTTGTCAAAAAGTACCCCTAAAAGGCTCAAAACAGAAACCACGGCTGAACGAATAAAAAAATTTTTAGACGACGACAGTGAAAGAAAAGCGGAACTAAGTGAAAAGTTGGACGAACTTATTAAACTTGAAAAAGAAAATGCCAGCAGCTTACGACGGGTTTATAGGGCGTTAGAAAAGGGACAAGAGTCTATAACAAATACAGTGGAGGAATTTAAAAATGAATTTGTGCGGGTGAACAATGGAATTTTGAAAACAATGCAGGAAAAAAATTAGATAAAAAAAAACAATTGGATCTCGAGATACAAAACTTTGAATACCAAAAAAAAACATGTGATTTCTTAATTATTTTTCAACAAAGTACCCTAGTTATTAAGTTTTTTGTTACAAACATACAACGTACCTTTTTTACAAAAATGTAAGACTGAATTTTTAATTTGCTTTTGTTTTTTTTAATAAATGTTGTTTTATTTTTGAACATTACTTGTTTTTTTAATTTTGATACAATGTATTAGCTATTTCATTTCTAGTCCTCTGGCCTTCGCTTTGCAAAGATGTGTTTGATGGCAATAATACATCATCTTCAGTGTCATTTTGTGTTAAAATTATGTCAGTGTCATTGTTTTGTACATTGTAGTCTCTACATATATTGTGCAGAGCACAGCAAGTATTAGAGCTGTACGGCTCCTGAATGAATTAATTCAATTGAATCATTCAGTCAATTGAGCGAGGTGAATCTTTCATTCAATTGAGCGTTTTTAGCTCAGTTGTTTCAGTTGATTCATTAGATCTGTCTCTTTCAGTAGCTCTTTTCAGTGATGTTTCAGTTTGTATGTCAAAATCCATACGAAAAAAATGAATTAATTCACACACATGTGCTAATGCATACAGGGATGTAGTGCTCTTTATTTATAGAGTTGCCAGCAAAAAAAAAACAACTGAGCTATTGAATGAACTGAGCTAGTGAAACAACTGAGTTACTGAATAAACTGAAGTACTGAAACAACTGAGCTACTGAATGAACTGAATGAATTAATTCAGTAAAGTGAGCGGAGCTAAAAAGAGCGCTCACTCAAAAGAGCTGTTTTGTACAGCTCTAGCAAGTATTGATGATTTTAACAACCTTCTCTGGATGATAATGTAAGGTGCTCATCAAGCAGCGAAACCGGCTTTTCAGTACGCCTATTGTTCTTTCCACAATATTACGAGCCGATGAATGAGCCATGTTGAATTTACATTCTTTAGAGTTGTAGGATGGATCTCTGTACGGCGTTAGTAAAAAAGGCTCAATTCCATACCCACCATCGCCCAATAGTATGGAGGATCGTTCTCCTGACTCATACATCTGAAGAAAATGATGTCTGGCTCTACTAATGTTCCACATAAACGCATCATGACTAGAGCCGGGATACCGTGCATCTACTGCTCGTATTTTCATATCATGATCACAGATCTGAGTATAAATATATCAAAAGGAATACAATATTACTTTGATAAGTTCAGTTTGTAACTTATAAATTACTTACAATCATGGTATTCATACTGAAATATCCCTTGCGGTTATAAAATAAATGTTCGTTACATCTGGGCTTTATGAGTCCCGTCGATGCAACCAACTATTGAAGGAATTTAGTATTTATTGTAAAAACAGTCCCTTGATTTGTGCTTTTCGGTAGTTTCCATTTCCAATTGCACCCATTGTGGAGAAATAAACCGCTCTATAGCATTTAGCACATCATCTAAAATAGTTGACACTGTACTTCTACCCAAGCATATGCTAGAGTCGTTACCAACAGCTCTTTGATACGACCCTTCTGCTAAAAACCGCAAAGAAGCTGCAAGTTGCAGTAAAGGCGGAATCTTAGAACGGGTAAAATGTTCTTTAATTGTGTTGAGTACCCCACAAAAAGCGTCTTTATTTAACCGGTAACAACCTACAAATCTGCAAAGCAGATTTAAGTATGTTTGTATATAAAGTATAAGAGGACTACTTACGTTGTCTCCGGCAGCTCAAGGGGATTGCTATAGTCACGTAAAATTGTTCTTTTTACCTTTCCTGAACGCTCTTCCTCTAATAGTAAAAATGCAAGAACAGCAGTGGCCATTTCATTTATTTACTTATAAGTTTCTTTTATTTCGTCAATTTAATTAATTAAACACTAAATTTTTATATTTTATATTGATAAAACCACAAATTTTTAGTATTTTTAATAAACACAGTTTGTATTTGACAAAAAAATAAAACTGAAATGTAAACATTTACATAAACATTCAAAACAGCTGATTCGAACATCGGTTTTATTTGCATTCGAAAATAACAAAACCGACTTCGTTTCATGACACCAAATGAAACCAATATGGTTTTGCAAAACCGACAATTAGTAAAACCGACTTGGATTCTATGACACCCCTGATTAGTTTCATTTTAATAACATAAAAACTGTGTCGGGTATACATATGACGCTAACCTCATTCGAAAGGCAACTAAATTACGCGTCGATTACAATAATTGCCAAATTCTGAAGAGCTTTCTGAAAAAAGTTATATATGCAACAAAATTTGGTTTAGTGTAAAAAAGCAAAAAAAATTATTTTATTAGTTTCATGCTTATAACTTAAAAACTGTGTCGGGTAGTGGCAATACCAATATTTATTTAATTTTATTTATAACAATATTCACCAGATATGTATTGTTTAATGCCAAACAATACAAAATAAGTGCTCCGTATTTTATTATATACACAAACAATATAAAACAAGTGTATTGTTACACATACAAAAGTGTAAAACAAGTTCTGTATTTTACTATACAAATGTACATATAATATGCTGTGGCATCTCAGTTCTACTTTACTTAACAAATTAAACTTTCTGGCAGCACAGTGGCAATGTTTCGGAACGTGAATTAAAATTAAACCAATTCAGGTTCCGAAACACGTTACTCTCTTTCGCTCTCTCTCTCTCTCTCTAACTCTCTAAAACAGACACGTCAAACTACATAGAAAAAAAATGTTTCAGAACGTGAAATTCGTTCTGAAACCATGGGTGAATCCAGCTTTAAGGACATCCGATACACGTCTGTTTCGTTCGTAAGCTAAATGTATTTATCTTTATATGTAAATGTTGATACACTTCAAAATGTGTCATCTGTTTTTCACATAAACCAACAACAAATAACTATTTATACACAACGCATTTGTTATACATACAACATTGATGGCACTTTGATATGTTTATATATTTGGCGTTTGTGTTGAAAAAGTACGCAATTAATTAAAAGGTGCTTTTAGACAACAGAAGCACCAACATACACAACTAATAGGACAATGTGTACTTTTATGCCACATATTTAATAACCTGGAGATATTTATTTCCATATTGCAATATATATGAAATATTTTCTAATATGACGCATATGTATAAATATATGAACAAACCGATGTTTAATACCAATAGTTCTCTGCAACGCACAACCACATACAGACATTCGATATTTCAATAAAAATAAAACATTTATTTAGAAAGTTAAACATATAAAATACGTTTATCATGTCTTAATATATAATTATCAACTACACATATTAAAACAGAAATAAGTACCAAATAAGGCCTTTTGTGCCCCATTCCAATACAACATACAAACAGTCCATCACTGTCTTACATCTGTGATGTAACCGTAGAATGAAATTCTATTTTCTGTAGGTTGGGACGTTACGTTAACATTTTCTTACAGTAAAGTAAAAATTTACACAGCTTGCCATATACCAGGTTGGATCAGCTGACACATTGAGCTTACATTTAAATTTTAGCGTTCGGCTACTCCAACCTTAAGCACAATTTCGTTCTCTGTATCGCTTATCAATTTTGTGTATGTACACACCGTTCGCTCTTTTTGCATTTGCCCATACATTTATATAACATAAATACCTTTAGGGCCATTATTACAACTTGACGACAAAGTTGGTGGTAGTAAATGCCGACGTTAGCATAACAAGTCGATAAAGTGACCGGTAGCAACTTTCTATTATTACAACTTGCCGGTAATATTCAATGTATATTTCTTATTGTGTGGCAATACCGCTAGCAATTACAGACTTACTATTGTAGTGGCAACGACGCACTTGTTTTTACCTTTTAAAAATATATGCAGCTTTTGTTTGTGAAAATATCAGTTTGTGTTATTAAATAAAATATATCAGCATCTAAGGAAACAATCGTGCGAGCTGTGAGAAGACGGGCAAAAAACTTTTCAAGTGAAGAAGAACAATGTTTGGTGCTACCATATTAAAAAGTAAGAAAATATGGTAGCATAAATATAAATCCTCCTGGTAAAATTTATCGCAAAGCCGAAATTGCCTTTAATTATCGCACATATTTACATTAAAGGAAAGTTGTAATAATGAAAATGTATTTATCCGACCGATAAACTCTCACTTTAAGATAACATCAAGTTGTAATAATGGCCCTTAAGAAGATAAGAGAGTTTATTGGTACCAACCGAGCCTTCATTGCTAGAGGTCTTAATCCAAACCATGCCCGAATTTTCCATTGTATAAGTTTTATGATAAATTTTTTCTCTAATGCTTTAACAATACGTGGTTAAGTATCTAATAGGCAGCAGCCCTAGCGGATTACAGACATATATAATTCAGTTTAAGTACATACTTACGCTTTCTTCAAATATGTATACATCAAAAATATTTTAATATATATATATATATATATATATATATATATATATATAATATGAAATTTATTTGTTGGGTGGTTATATGATTATATTATATATATGGTTATATGAGATATATTAGTTATATATCTACTTATGATTGGGTGTAAAAAGCAATTAAATGAATTACACAGCTGACAATAGGCTTGCCAGATTGAGAGTAACAAAGAGCGGGACATTCGAATTAAAAAAGCGGGATTATTAAAAAATAAGCTGAACATTATGATATAAATATTTCATGAAAATATAGTTACTTATTTGTCATACAAGCAATTTTATTAAAATATATATGTTTATATTGTTTTTAAAATTTTTTATATAATACTTTAACAGTGTTTTCTTTTCTGAAAAATATGCAACATTTTTTCACTTCTTTTGTAAAAAGTAGCAGTTTAGAGAATTTTTAGAACAGGAATTATTTTTCGTGAGGCATTTAGAATTCATTTCTAATTAATTTTTTTAATTTCAAATGACGGAATGTGTCCATTTTCAGTTAAAATGTTTAATAAATGTTTAATTTTTTCTACAAAAGATATCAACGTTATATATTACTGACATAGCAAAATATAACTAAACATCAAATTTTTCAGTTCATTTATCCATAGCGATATACATATATGCAGCTACAAACAAAATAATAGCAGCATCTAATGTTAAAATTGTATAACGAAAGAACAAAATCATTTAAAAAAAAAAACGATTTCATTTGTCTGCACATGAGTGTAAAAAATTATAATAAAAATTTTATTTAAGGCAATAATTTTTAAGACCATTTTGTGGAAAATTGTTATAGCTGGACAAATTTTATTTTAGCTTGAAACTGGACAGGTACTTAAAAAGCTGGACAATCCAGCCACAGCAAGCCCGACTGACAACCCTAGCTGACAGCTGTATTTCTTGCAGAAGTATTGCCACACAATTACACGTATTACACGATTCATCACTGAAATAACCGAGCTACTGAAACAACTGAGCTATTGAAAGAACAGAGCTAGTGAAAAAACTAAGCTACTGAATGAACTGAAGTACTGAAACAACTGAGCTACTGAATGAACTGAAGTACTTAAACAACTGAGCTACTGAATGAATTAATTCAGTAAAGTGAGCGGAGCTAAAAAGAGCGCTCACTCAAAACAGCTGCTTTGTACAGCTCTAATCAGAACCGCAGTTTTTATGTATTCTGTATTCGGCGCTAGAACGCATTATACTATATGGATAATTATTTCACGAGGTGGTAGCGGCACTCTATGACTGTAGTCATAAAGCCGTAAGTCATACCATAATAGCACGAAATATATGACAAGGGTGAACAATCCGTCATAACTTGGTCTGCTAAATCAATTTTGTGTATATAAACCCTAACAGCTGCTGCCTTGTTATAAGCTGAATAACTTTTTTTGCGGCGGCATACGGAAAAAAAGTTCAACGAGAAAAATTTTCCACTTGTATTTTGTTTTTGCGATTGTGCATCTATATACGAGCACAATTGTGCTGGCACAATATGGCGGTTTGTTGGCATTTTCGGTGAGGAGATTGGCTTTTTTCTGGCATAATTTTTGATCCAGCTTCAATCCCGCACTAGCAGAACAAAACTAATTCATACGCACATGGATATGAAGGCAAAAGGGGTTGATCGCGGCAACAAACAGTATATCTAATAAAAGAAACTCATAAATGTTTTTGCAGTAATTTTTAGTAAATGTAAAAATTTTTGGTTACATAAAATTTTACTGAAATTACTTAATAAGATTTAATGGTCGCATGAATAAGCAAAAACTTCTATTGGTTATATGAATTAAATGAATGTACTTTTGAAAATTCACTTTCCACGTTTGTGCAATTTGCACTACATACTTTTTTTTGTTTGTTTATTCGTTTAAAAAAACAATTATATATAAACTATAAAAACATTAGTTAACAATATAAATAATTTTTTACATACATATGTATATATGCATTTTTAATATTGTCCTAGTTGATTTCTACATTTGATTTAGGCTTTATTTATTTACATGAAAATATATTTATAAAAATTTTTCCTAAGATGATTTCTCATCATTTATCCGCTAATTTTGTTTCAAAACGCATGTGTACAGCGAACGAAAAATAACACCAAATGAACAAAAAACACACTCAAAGCTGTGTATACGTATACAATTTTATGCCAGATGAATTCATCCCGTGTATTTTGAAAAGAACAAAAAATGTGCGGATTAAAAAATGTGCTCGTGTATAGATGCGTATTTGGTGCTCTTTGAATATATTTTATGTAATAAAACTTTGAGTCTGTACACTAAAGACATATAGGTATGACTAATTTCTTAATAGCCGTGAAAAAAACAAGATTTGAGAAAACAAGGTTTTTTGCTTTGTTTCAAACAGTGGTGTATGTGTGCGCACATTTATTTTTTTTGAGAGTGTATGTGTGCGCATGTGTTTTTTATACAGCATGAGTGCGATGTGCTGGCTAAATACTTGGGGTATTTTTAAATACTTTTATGTAACTCCATAACTAGGCAGGGTATACATATGGCGCTACCCTTGAAGTGCTTTCTGAAAGTAGTTATAGATGCAACAAAATTTGATTTAGTGCGAAAACGCGAAAAAAAATCGTATATTAGTTTCATGCTAATAACTTGAAAACTGTGTCGGGTATACATATGACGCTACCCTCATTCGAAAGGCAACTAAATTACGCGTCGATCACAATAAATGTCATATTCTGAAGTGCTTTCTGAAAAAAATTATATGTGCAACAAGATTTGCATTAGTGTAAAAAAGCAAAACAATTCTTATATTAGTTTCATGCTAATAACTTAAAAACTGTGTCGGGTATACATAATGCGCCATCCTCATTCAAAAGACAACTAAATTACGCGTCGATCACAATAAATGTTATATTCTCAAGTGCTTTCTGAAAAAATTTATAAGTGCAGCAAAATTTGCATTAGTATAAAATGCGCCACTCTTATATTAACATAAAACGCAGTGTATGGTGAGATATACTGTTTCATTTTCGGTTGTTCTTCATGAATGTCTGGCATCATAAATTGTTTAGTATGGCAGCACTAATTTATGATGGCTGCCACATTACATGTAGACATACTTGACCACATTACAAACAAAAATAATTAATAAGCCTGCAAGAAAAAATTACTCGAAACTAAACACACAACATTTTTTCACTAACACATATGAAGCAAATTTATACGGAATTTTTATACATATTCATATAATTATCATTTAAATAAAAGTTTTATAAGAAAATATATATACTATACTTTCGTTACTTACTTATTTATTGTCGCAATAATATAATATGTATACATTTGAATTTACGGTATCTTGGAGATTTTTGGTAAAAAATGGTATATGGAAAAAGATTTTGTTGGTGGTAACGTAGGCGAATATTGTATTTGTTGTCCTTTTCTAACATATATGTTATAGTGGAACATACATAGTTGCGAATGAAATTAGTTTCTTGCAATTACGCAAAATATAATTTTAATGAAAAATTGTTAAGAAACTTAATAAAACAAGTTAAAAAATGACTAAAACCACCGAAGACTGGGATGTGGGGCTCAGTGGTCTAAGCCAGGAACGAATTCCTAAAAAAGGTACACCGCTACTCAAAATCAAGGTATATATCAATCCATTATTATAAACATCAGAATATCTATTAACAACTTTTATTTACTATTTTTTTCTGATATCATTACTATTTTAAAGCAGATGCAAGCTAAAATGGAGGCTATTGAATACAAAATAGACAATATTGCTTACAACCAGCATACCCTGAGCAACCGTCAGTCGACTATAGTTTCCAATCAGGAGGCTATAGCAAATAGGATAAAGCAGATGGAGAGAAATGTAAGAGTTTTACTAATATTACTATTGCCATGTCGTTAATGAAATACTTTTTTAGCATTCACTGAGACCTGAATTAATGGCCCAAGCGAATGTGCTAATGGAATGTAAAGTGGTGCTAAAAGAAGTGGAGTCCTCCGTATGCTATGCTTCCAATCAAATCATTGGAAGCAACGGAATTAATAAAAGAAAAGTTAAAGGCAATGGTAATAAAGGTTTACTTAATATGAAGGCTATAAATATACTTTAATATTAAAACTTACAGCTTACGTACACCTACAATCACAGACGACCTACTGCAAATGTACAATTAGAAAGGGAGGTGGGAAAAAAGCCATTTCAGATCTTGCAATTTCAAACAAAATTATATGAGTTAAGTATATATATACATATATATATATATATATATATATATATATATGTATATATATATATATATATATATATATATATATATGTATATATATATATATATATATATATATATATATATATATATATATATATATATATATATATATATATATATGTATATATATGAATATATTTATATACTTAAATTTATACTAATGTCTATAAATTAATATATTTTCTTTATATTCCAGATGTTTTCCAAAGTCTATCTGCGACCGACTTCGAAAAAGCGTTTAAGAAGGCTAAAGACCACAGCTACAATAGGTCAAAACAAAAAGAATATATTAAAAAATTTGTAACTTAAACAATTTTTAATAAAACTTAATGTAAATAGTATATTTTAACTGTTATCTTTAATGGATTTGTTCCTTAGGGTTGACTAGTTAGTATTAACCAATATTTTGGTTATCATTAACTAGGTAGTAATTACCAATAATTACTTACTTACGGGAGAAGGAATGAGATAGAGAAAGAGGCAAGATCACATGTATATTGCTTTAAGAAATTACCTGAAACTTTACCCGATATATCAGTTAACACTATCGGGTAATTAACCAGTGAATTACCCGGTAGTCTTCGTGTGGGGAAAAATATATAGAGTTTTTTCTGAAGTTAACTACGTTGCTACACTCAAACATTGAAAAATTTTGGATCGTGCTTCCTATGTAAAGGCATAGGTCGAAGATACCGAAAAATATATGTGATGGCGTGGTCCTTTAGAACCGGAGTATGCATACTATGTGGCCAAATAATTCTTCTCTAGTGGCGAGCTGTTAGAGGAGTGAATCTAAATTCCAAATCGGAGGTACGCTTTAAGTTAATCTTAACGCAATTATTGAACTGCATATTAGAAAACAAAAATTGTTAAATTTGGAAAAGCAAGAGTGCGTAAAAAATGTAAGTATTTCACTTGTTACAATTTATATAAAAATGTTGATAAAAATGTGTATCTCTTTCAGAGCCACGGTACCTACAAAAAATTTTATGATGAAAAAGAGCGCTTTGAAGTCTTCTTCAGCGATGTGCCAGTTGTAATGATTTCTCATCCGTCATGCTTGAATGGAGAATAGCAGTATTAAGAGTAAATGTGTATCAATCGTCCCAAAAAATCTATACATGGTGGCTATGCTTCAGATGAGTTCAACATTGATTAATTAATTTGCATGATACTTACAAGTGCTTTGTTTATTGTGTGGTAAAGTACATATAATTAGGGGTGTCATAGAAACCAATATTGTCAGAATTGGTTTTAAAACCGACAAGAAAAAATGCTTTGGTGTCACAGAAACCAATGTTATCGGTTTTTTGTTGGAAATAAACCAAGCAGCTAACAGCTGTCAGTTTCCATTTTTGCGCGCTTTAGCTTTTATTTATTTGCAGCGGGTTATTTTTTAGAAATGTAAGTAAATTAATATTTGCTTTATGAAAAGAAAAATTTTTGCATTGACCTTTTTATTTTCTAGGGGCAAACATAAAAATAGTGCACAAAATACTATAATCGTGGACTTCACGAAGCGCGACAAACCAACAGTGAATGCCCTGTGGAAAGAACTGGCTGATTCACTGAATAGTGCCGGGCCACCACAATTTTATGTGAATGGGTGGAAAAAGGTAAACAAAATTTTTTTCCACAGAACAAATTGTATTGTTATATGTAATGTCTTTTTATTCGTACAGAAATGGACTGAGTGGAAGGAGGAGATAAAAAAACTAGCTCAAAATAAGACAGAGTCTAGGGCAACTGGTGGTGGACCGTTTGCAAAGCATCACCTAACAACAACAGAAGGGGCCATAGTACGGCTATGTGGCATTTCGCAGTTGGTGGAAGGTGTTTGCGGGCTAGCAGTTGGTCTCAACGAAGATGTAGATGCTGCATGTGAGAAAGAAGTGCCCTCTACCTCTTCAAAACGGCCATTGTCTCCCTTGTACCAACCAGTACTGCAAAAAAATACAAGACTGAAAAGACCGGGGAGCGGGATGAAGACGATAAAATAAAGAAAGAAAGGAACAAAAAGCTTGATGAACTAATTCAAATTCAAAAAGAAAACTCAAGCAGCCTTAGACGCATTTATAGGGCAATTGAAAAAGGCAATGTATCTGTTGCAAAGGCTGTCACTGATTTAAAAAAGGAATATGCTCACGTTAGTACAGCAATTTTGAAATCTTTGCAAGAAAAAAATGAATTGAAGAAGAGACAATTGGATCTGGAATTGCAAAAGTTTGAATATAAAAAAATCTAGGAAGTGATTTTTAAATGATATAGTATAGATGTAATGTACCTGATGAAATAACATTATTTACGTTCCTTTTATTTATTTGCTTTAAATATACATATATATGTACCTTTTTATTTTTGTGATATACTGACTGAATTTAATAAAGTTTATTTTTGTTATGATAAATGATGTTTTTTTATTTAAAGCTTTTTATTTTTGTTACAAAGTGTTGCATATTTCATCCCTGATTCGCAGAGCTTAACAATGTTGTGACGTTAATGGCGGCAATATAACGTTCTCCTCTATGTCGTTAGATGGTAAACGTATGTTGTCATTTTCGTTGTGTTCCTGTTTGTAGTTTCTGCAGATATTATATAAAGCACAACAGACATTTATAATTTTCACCACTTTTTCTGGCCTATAATGCAGCGCACTCATTAGACAACGAAACCGACTTTTTAGTACGCCAATAGTTATATTAATAGTTCGCTCAACAATATTTCGAGCTGATCCATGAGCCATATTAAATTTATATTCTTGGGAGTTATGGCGTGGATCCCTTATGGTGTCAACAAAAAGGGTTCGATGCCATATCCACAATCTCCCAGAAGCTTCGATGTTCGATCGCCCGACTCATACATCCTAAGAAAATGTTGCCTGGCGCTACTTACGTTCCACACAAATGCGTCATGGCTACAGCCGGGATACCGCGCATCAACCGCTCGAATTTTCATCACAAATCTAAGTATTAATAAGAACGTATCTTTTTTGCATTCATACTATAATAACCCTTGTGATTAATGTATAAAAGCTCGTCAATTCTGGGCTTTATAATTTTTACGTGTGTCCCGTCAATGCAACCAATTATAGACGGCATTTTATATTTGCTGTAGAAATATTCTCTCGACCTGCTTTTTTCAGCGCTGTCCATTTCCAGCTCGATCCACCGAGGAAAAATGAGCCGCTCCATGACATTGATTACATCACCTAAAATTGTTGATATAGTGCTTCTACCTAGGCTTATGCTTAAATCGTTTCCGACTGATCTCTGATAAGATCGTTCTGCTAAAAATCGCAAAGAAGCAGCAAGTTGTAAGACCGGAAGAATTTTGTAACGCGACAAGTGTCCTTCAATACTTTCAAGCACCATACGAAAAGATTCCTTGTTTAACCTATAATTAGTTGGAAATCTTCAAAGCAGTTGAAGTGGATTGCTGTAATCTCTAAGAATTCATCTCTTCACATTTTCTGAGCGTTCATCTTCCAATAACAAATATGCTACAACTGCTGATGCCATTTTATTTTATTTATAAGCATTTATCACTTTTTAATTATTTTCACAAAAAAACACTTTTAATGATATTTTAATGAAAAAAATATAATATTTTGTTAATTTTCAACAAAAAAGTAAAATAAAAAATAATAACAACAGCTGTTTCGATATTGGTTTTATTTACATTCGAAACTAACAAAACCAACTTGGTTTTGTGACACCAAATGAAACCAATATTGGTTTTCAAAACTGACAATTAGCAAAACCAATATTGGTTTCTATGATATCCCTGAATGTCATATGCATTTGAAGTGAATGTGCAATTGTGAAAAATGGCTCTAAGAGCAGTTTTAAATTCAACACAAACAGCCCTTTTCAGGGCTACAAAATGAATTTCAAAAAGAGGTAGAAGATTTTGTGTCTACAAATAATAAAAGAATTTTATATTGTGGAATGTTTTCTTTTATGGTGTTTGTAAAAGTGAAAAAGACTTCAGCACAAGGAAAGTTATATCATCCACATTTACAAAGTCTTGAAACATGTACATACATCCGGATACTGGCATCTCATAAAAAGCCATGAATATCATTAATAGTTCTATTGATGATATTTCTGAGATCATTGCTGTCGAAGGATCACGTTTATCTCACTTCAAGCGTTCAACAATTATCAGTCGTGAAATTCAATTTGCTGTTCACCTACTGTTGCCTGGTGAATTGGCTGCGCATGCTATCAGTGAAATAAATGCCAATGAGTGTTTATTTTAACAAAAAGCCCAAAAGAAAACACAAACAGCCCTTTTCAGGGCTACGAAACTAATTTCAAAAAGAGGTAGAAGAGTTTGTGCCTACAAATAATTATAAAATTCTTTTATTAAACAATTTATATTGTGAAATATTTTGTTTCAAGGTGTTTTTAAATTTACCTCTTTTTTTTTTAATATATTGTAGCCCTTAAAAGAGCTTTTGCTTACTTTTATTATTTTTATTTTAAATTAGAATCTTTTGCGGTGTTTGGGACAGCTTCTAGGTTCACTCTTGTTGCTGCTGATGATATTGCGGCTGCGGAAAATATTGTGCCTGCTGAATATATTGATTCTGGTACGTATACGAAATGCGGATATTGAACATTTTGCGGCTGAAGATATTGCACCAGCTGTGGTTGCAGTATCTGTTGTTGCATCTGCTGCGGTTGCACCAGTTGTGGTTGCACTTGCTGTGACTGCATTTGACAAATTTTGATCAACATTTTTATATAAATTGTAACACAGTGAAATACTTAAATTTTTTACGCACTCCTGCTTTTCCAAATTTAACAATTTTTGTTTTCTAATATGCACTTCAATAACTGCGTTAAGATTGACTTAAAGCGTACCTCCGATTTGGAATTTAGATATACTCCTCTAACAGCTCGCCACTAGAGAGGAATTATTTGGCCACACAGTATGCATACTTCAGAATTTGGCAATTATTGTAATCGATGCGTAATCTAGTTGCCTTTCGAATGAGTTTAGCGTGATATGTATACCCGACACAGTTTTTAAGTTATTAGCATGAAAATAATATAAGAATTTTTTTGCTTTTTTACACTAATGCAAATTTTGTTGCACATATAACTTTTTTCAGAGAGCACTTCAGACTTTGGCAATTATTGTAATCAACGCGTAACTTAGTTGCCTTTCGAATGAGGGTAACGTCATATGTATTCCCGGCCTAAATCAAATACTGTTGCACTTATAACTATTTTCCAAAAGCACTTCAGAATATGGCAACTATTGCAATCGACGCTTAATTTAGTTGCCTTTCGAATGAGGTTAGCGCCATATGTATACCCGGCCTAGTTTTGGCGTTACATAAAAGTATTCAAAAATACCCCAAGTATATAGCTAGGACATTGCAGCCATGCACTATCAAAACAAAAGCTCACAAATACACTCTCAACAAAAAAGAAAAATGTGCGCACACGTATCCCAACTTTTTGTAAAAAAAACAAAAAATCTTGTTAAATCCTAAAAATATGGCATCTTGTTTTCTTCACTAGCGTAATTTATTAACCGTTTTTCAGAGACGAATCACATATAAGCAACGGCGGCAAACATAAACTATCGCCGTCTGACCTAGAGATTTTATCCGGTCGACTAAGATCTCTACAGCTTTTTATGACAACACAAAAACATATCTATGAGAAGAAAACATACTTTAACATTACGCACCTAGCAGTTGTATGTAAAAGTAAGAAAGTACTAAGGGCCTATA